>JAYDZK010000113.1:3054413-3072518 GCA_034509185.1 Euphonia xanthogaster | reverse complement strand
AGAGCTGGGCACAGCACTCCAGGTGTGACCCCAGCAGTGCCCAGGGCAGGGGCAGAATGAGCTCCCTGCTCCTGCTGCCCACTCCATTCCTGCTCCAGGCCAGGAGCCCTTGGCCTTCTTGGCCCCCAGGGCACTCTGCTGGCTCAGGGTCAGTCTCTGCTGACCAGTGCCCCCAGGTCCCTTTGTGCCTGGGCACTGTCCAGCCACACTGTCCCCAGCCTATTCTGACCTGATTATGTGAGCAGCCTCGGGTAACCCACCTACCTCAGGGCCAAGAATTACTCTGTAAAGGTCACTTTATACTTCTATAAAGGCCACTGGACTTGGCTTGGCCAGAAATTTTAACCACATAAAGGGGACACTCCAGTCAGTAAATTACTGGAGCAGAAATCCCTGAGCTTTATCAGAAAGAATATTCTTATTGATACAGTCAAGGTGCCAGACAACTTCAATGACAACACTTGGTGAGTATAATTAAGATGCTTTCTTTTTCACTGCCCTGTTTTTGGTCCAAATAGAAAGGATTTCACTACAGCTTGTTTGTAAAGCTGTCAATACAGCTGTGCTTTTTTTTTGACAGAAGCTGCTCGTTGCTGCTCAAAATGTTTACAGAAATAACCTGGTCTATGCCACCCCAATTCAAATCCTGGACAAACCTGACCACTTTCCTTGTGCCCTCCTGCAGCCCTCCAGTGCAAATTTTAGGTAACAGCATGAATTAGATGGAACAGCTGTGTCTGAGGGGCTCTGGGAAAAACAAACACAGGAGCAGCACAATCCCAGGATGAGAATGCCAGGACTAAAATGTGGGAAAGTCAAGATTATTCCTGCAAGGCAGAAACACATACACCTGCACTGCTGTGTGCAGTCACACCAATGCCTGTGCTGGTTTTGGCAGTGGATGTGATCCCAGGGAGGATTCCTGGAGCCACTGAGCATGAACAGGGCTTAGGTGGGATTTATCCTGCCCTGCTGAAGGTGCTGCTTTGGGATCAGGGATTATGCGAGTTCACACAGGAGTTCTGCTGATGCTGTCTCATGAGGACAGGATGGGCTCAACAGCAATGCTACACTGCAAGCACAAGTCCTGATGTGTTTATTAATTGTTGTTATTAATTGTGCTGAAAACTGTCAGGCAAATGGTTGAATTGTTTTCCTGGAGAGAGAGATGTGATTTGGATGCTTCCCCCCAATATTGTAACACCAGGATCAGGAATGGGACATTTCTCAATCCACTCTCCACATGCATTCATTCTGTCCTAGCTGCAAACATTAACCAAAAACCCTGAGGGTCTGGTCTTACCTCTCCATTGAGAAAGCAGTACAGAACAGCCACCACAAACCCCTGGGGAAAGGAGAAAACAGCATTTCAGCACTACAAACAAGGGCAGAGTGTAGATCCACTCAGCTCCCAAAGGAGAGATCACACAGCCACAGAAGTGTTCAGATTGGGAAAGACCTCTAAGGTGATCAAACCCAACCATTCCCCCAGCACAGCCAAGTCCACCACTGACCCATGTCCCCAAGTGCCACATCTGCACCGTTTTTGAACACTTCCAGTTGCCAGATGTGCAGTGATGATGATGCAGACAGGGATGTTAATCATAATTCACCACTGAATGAAACTTTCTGCTCAGAGCCCCATCCACCCTGCCCTTGGACACGTCAGTAATACAAAATCTGAACTGAGGTGTTTATTTTCCTCCCTTAAGTATGAAAAAAAACACAGACACACCAATGTACAGAGGAACATTTTCTTTTCATTTCCTAAAATGAGGGAAGAGAATCTCCTTCTGGAAGGCAAAATATAAATTTATCTTTCATACTGGCCAGGCTGGAGTGAGTAGACTTTCCACAAAGGTACAAGAGCAGTATGGGGCATGTCCAGAAAAAACCTATGTACAGCTCTGCATTTGTCCCTGGTGACAGACCTGGTGACCCAAATGGTGGCTTACCTGGAATGACCCAACCACGAGCTCAAAGACCAGCTTCACTTCTGCTTTGAAATTGTCAGGGAAGAAAGCAAACATGATGTAGTGAATGCCAAAGAGAGGGATCAGCAGCAGAGTGGACTTGGCCAGCCTCCTGTTGGAAAGACAAACATGAGCCACGAGGGCACAGGGAAGAGGGTAAGAAGCTGAGGAACCCTGCAGCTGAGCCCTGAAATAAACCCTGAAAATTTATTATTTCTCCTTGTCCCACAGACTGCAGATGGCTGGTGATTTCAGACCTGGTAGCACCATAAAATGTGACATTTTTATTCCCAGTAGCTCCACTGGAGGTATTTCTTTCTCCCTCCTCTCTTCTTCCCCTCCCAACAGAGATCTTTTTTTCATCTCCACAAGCTAAATCATCATCTACCAATGTCTTTGTTTGCCTGGGATTTCTGAAAATTACAGCTTCTGGGAGAGAAATGGTATGTTTAGCTTGGAATAATGACAGGCTACTGCACAATGAATGTCTCCAAAGGAGGGGGATGAACAGTATTAGTGCTTAATGGCATCATGCTGGGTAATCAGGGGTCTAGTTAGGAAGAGATGATAATGTATGAAATGTAATCATTATTGAAAAAGTAGCTGGCAGGCAGAAAATGAAATCCAGGGTCTAAGGATCCTTGTGGGGGTTTTGTCTCCCTTGGTCACTCCTATCTTGTGACATCTCCCCCTCTCTCAGAAGCTTCTGGAGGAAATAAAGCTAAGGCTGGGATGTTGGAAGTATTTATTTTCCACCTGCAACCCCTCCACCTCCAAAGCCTCATCAGGCTCAGACCTCTCAGACCACTTATTTGCCACCTGCAGGAGCCCACTGGGAGGCTGAGGTGGCAGCTTTGTGCAGAGGATGCTCATCCATGTGCCTCCCAGAGCTCCTCTGTAGCTCTCCCTGGGCCTGGCCCAGAGACAGCTCAACATTAAGGCTGTGATTTGAGACTGTGGCTCATCCCAGGCAAAATGAGAGCCTGCAGGAAGATGAGGAACTTTACAGGAATTTGCCTTTCCCACCTCCCTCACTGGCAGGCATATCCCTGCTCATAGGGATCTAAAATCTGAGTTCTCTGAGGAACAACAGCCTAGAGGAGGAGATGTGGTGCTACCTTTGTGTCCCACATTGACAGAGATGCTGTTTGCAACCTCCAGTGGATTAGAAAATTTCATCTTATTATTGCAGACAACACTGGGGCCTTAATTACAATATTTTCCCTCCTGCCTGGACTGTGGCGATGAAAAGAACATTAATGACAAAACTTGAGCCCCCTGCTCCAATCTGCACACCTCACCCCAGTCTCTTGCTCCAAACACTGAGCTTCACTAGATACTGAGTTTTAGATTTTATTTTGGTATCAAGGCAAGAACTCTCTGATTTTTAAAAGACTCCACCACCTAAACACTGCACTCAGGAAAATCATCACCCAGTCCCGGTGTAATTTCTCCCAGAAAGCTCAAGCCTGGCTGTCCAGGAGGCAGAACTGCTTGGGGGATTAAGTCTGCTGGAAACCATGGATGCTCAAAACCCTCATTACTCTGATTCCCAGCATATCCCAGACCTCCCCTCTCTGACAGATGCACATGGTGACAGGTAATTTTGGGAGAACACGTGTCCATTAACCTGCATGGAGCCTGCTCCTGTCCTTGGGACTGGGCAAGAGTGAACCAACATTCCAGTCATGCTCCTTGAAATCATAATGGAAAAGTTACTCAGAGGACTTTAATGACAATATTGATCCACAGACATGGACAGAATGGAGAGATGAATTTTGCTCAAGTTTTCTGTCGCAGAAGACAAATTCTATTTGCCTGAAATATTGCTGTCCCATTCTTGCACATGTCCCTGTCATTTCCAGAAAACTGTTCTGGGAGACTTGTTTTTAGAGCTTCCAGTACATGAAAGCCAAGTTCCTGTCTGCAGCATTAATGAGGGAGTCAGCAGCACACCTGAACTTCCAGCCTGCAGCTAAATTCAGACCTTTTGGAGTTGAACAGTGCTGTCAGCATGTCAGCAGGCTTTGTTTGTAGAAAATAAACAGTATAAAATACACATGAGAAGGAGGGAGAAATGCAAATGAGCTATCCAGGATGCTGTTAGTTTAAAACAGATTTGTCTCAGATTTGGCAGGAGGAATGCACACAGAATCACAGAGGCAATAGGTTGGGAAAGACCTCCCAGCCCATGGAGTCCCAGCTGTGCCTGATCCCCACCTTGTCCCCAGCCCAGAGCTCTAAGTGCCACATCCATGCCTTCCATTGGACACCTCCAGGGATGGAGAGCCCACAACCTCCCTGGGCAGCCCCTTCCAATGCTTCACAACCCTTCTGGTGAAGGAATTCCTCCTGATGTCCAACCTGAACCTCTCCAGGCACAACTTGAGGCCATTTCCTCTCATCCTGTCACTTGTTGCCTGGGAGAAGAGCCCAATCCCCACCTGGCTCCAGCCTCCTTTCAGGGAGTTGTGGAGAGCAGCAGGGTCACTCCGAGCCTCCTCTTCTCCAGGCTAAACACCCCCAGCTCCCTCAACATTTCAGCAGCAGTTTTTTGCTAAGAACTGTCGGGTCCTGCAGTCAAACCCAAGAAGTCTCCACAGATTTCTGTCTAAAAGTAAAAATCTTAGGACCATGCTGAGAACTCGCCTTGGTGGGGTCCAGCCTTCAGTTTCAGACAGTTAATATTTGTTTCCAAAGGAAGGTGTGGTGTCTTGTACCTACTGCAGTGAATTCAGTCAACAGAGTTTTCCAGATGTGGCTGGTGGCCAGGTGCCACTGTACAAGGGGACAAGTGTCCCCATAGGTTCTATGTCCTGGGTGACAGGTCCATGCAAGTTTTGGAAGAGTCCTAAAGCATCTCACATGGCTTGGAAACCTAAAATTTTAGGGCCAGGTTGGAAAGAGCTCTGAGCAACCTGGGGTAGAGGAAGGTGTCCCTACCCATGGCAGGGGGTCGGAACTGGATGGGCTTTGAGGTCCCTCCCAACCCAAAATGTGGTGGGATTCTATGATTTTGTGAAATGAGCAACTGATTAATTCCCTAATGGAACTGAGCCATCTTTCCAGGTGGTGAAGGAAGGTGGTGATCTGTGGATGTCAGGATCAGTTGTCCTTCAGCAGAACTCCCTGTTGAGCAGGTCAGTGAGGGGAGATCTGTGTTTTACCAACATGCCCTACATTTGTTTACAAGGCAAAAAGAGCTTTCCTGGCAGTTCCACCTCAATGGAAAATGTAACCTGAACCCAGAGCCCAGCATGACCTCTGAGATAATCTGGGCATAACTCATCAGGTGCACGTTGGCAGCACTTTTGCTGCTAACAGGTGAACAGGAACCAGCAGTGCCAGGACTAGAAATTATTTAAATATGCTGATTTAATCTATGCACCTGCTGCAAACCTGGGGTGCAAAGATAAAATTCTCAATTGGAAATCCAGAAGGGCAGGTGGCAGAAAGCACAGGGCCTGGTAATGTAGGTGTGTTGTGATGACAGAAAAATAGGTAATTGGCTTTGGCTGCTGCCAGGAAAATTAAGGTAAAAAACTGGCATTTCCTTTCATAAATCTGAGAATCTCTCGAGGCAGATGAAATGAATAATTCACCATCACCAGACAGAAAATCTCACTGCTGTGACTGGGCAGGATTTAAGGAACATATTGTTACTTTTTTCCATCCTGCAGGAAGATGAACTGAGATTTTTCAGGGTATCCAAAAGCACAGCTCCCTCAGAAGACAAAGATTTACTGGACTCCCTTAATTTAATTTTTTTCTAGGAAGCATTTAATAAATATCCAGGATAGCTGAAAAGCGGAGCCAGAACAGTGGGAAGAGTCAAAAATAACCTAGTCTGGACTTTTATTTTATTTGCATTGAAGCCAGAATAAATCTATGATAGACATTTCTTTCACTCTTAAAATACTACAGCTGAGACCAGCCTTGGCCACTGAGGGATGTTGATCTCTCTGGCATGTTGTTCATTATATAAAGCCCCATTAAGGTCAACCTCATATCCCTGGAATAAAAGTATTAAGCCAAGTAAAACTTCTAAGGCAGTGATCCTTCTCAACAGAGAAGAGAAATGTATTGAGTTAATTCAATCTTGTTTAGAGATCTCTTTTAGGATAAGAAAAATTTGTCACAGATCCTACTGAATGGTAATTTTCTAGATCTTTCCTTCTTTAAAGCTGAGGGCCAGGGAAAAAAGGCTCTATACCATGGAGAGCAACTTTTTGTTTTCAATCAGGGTTCTTCTGCCTTTAGAATCCAATAAATTTTAAATATTCAAAGAAAAATTATATTTGGCTTCATGATCATTATTATTACTCTCATTTCTTCATCATTAATCCCAGGAGTAATCCCTCTCACCTGCCACAAACTGACATAAAACCTGCCCAGCTCTTTTAGGAAATGCTCCATCTCCTGATTTCTAATCTGCTTTAAGCAATTAAAATTAATTGATTTTGATCAGTGCAGACAGACGCAATCATGAAACAAGATGCAATAATGAACTATCAAGCAGCCAGGCAGGTTTCCCAAAAAACACTTTTAGGATAGGCTTGGAAAAGTTTGGGACTTACGAATATTGGCTGGTTTCATTGTGCCCAACATCTGGGGAATGCAGCTTCTGGACTAAGATACGGATGATGCAGATGAAGAGGATGAAGTTCACCTGTGGAGATGGGAAGAGAAGGGTAAAACATCAGCAATTTCCTCCAGGGAAGAGAGCCCATCACTAGAGGGGAATTCCTCTCACTGGAATGGTTTTTGCCATGGAAGGAGCTGCCGTTTAACAAGCCATGAGCAGAGAGCCCCTCTCAGGGGCGGGGAGCACATGGAAAACCGACACAGGATGGCATCTTGGGCCTGACATCAGCCTGCTTGGGACTTCGTGTCATACATCCCAAGTATGATGATGTCAAGCCCATAGAGCACAGCTCCTCACGACGTCCTGCTGCGCGCGCGGGGAGGAGCCGCAGCGCCCGGCGGCTCGCGAGGCGGCGGCATGGGGCCAGCTGCTGAGCGTGGTGAGCCAGGGAAACCAAACCAAACCACGAAGCAGGATCCACTCCAGCAGGCCTCTGCTCAGTCCTATTTGATGCCGTAGGATTTAGGCTTTATGTTTTTCAGATCCTGTACTGCTTTAGGGTATAGCTCTATAACTCCACAGCGTGTCAACTGCTGTTCCCCTGTTTTATTCAGACAAAACAATTCCTCTCTGGACCAGAAACTCAGGGATACCTGACTGTCTCAGGCCCTGAAAAGTATAAACAAAAGTGAGCAAACTGGGGCTATATGACTTCATTACTTGAAGCTGTAATTGGAGGATTTGATGCCTCGGGTTTTAGGTTTTTAATTTTTTTCAGATTCTGTGCTGCTTTAGTGTGTGGGTCTGGGTTTCATATCATGGGATGCTGAGCTCTCTGCACAGAGTAGGGAGACAAAACAATTCCTTCTCTAGCTGGGCACCAAGGACAAATGATCCAGATCTCAGGCCCAAGAGCATAAACAACGTGGGCTGAAGAGAAGAAAAAAAAAGAAGGATGGGACTTCATGGGCTGGAGCTGTGGTTGGACAATTAACTCCAATATGCAAATGGACCAGAACTTATGAAAATGTGAGATCTTGTGACCAAGCCCTCTTTTGCTTCCATCTTAGAGGCATCTGGGCAGAGCCATGAATGTGGCTCCAATACTGCCAGGGTGTGGCCTTTGAAGAGTTTTCAGTAAATATCCTCTTTATTCCCCTTAACTCTGTATAGCCTTTGTTCTATCTGTTTAACGCATCAAATGGACTAAACTTGTAACTGCATGAAAAACTCATGACCATCATCCATCCTGAGACTAGCCCCTCTCAGAGATTTCTGACTGCCCAAGGTGAACCTATTGAAGGCCTTTAATAAGTACCCACTTTTATTCCCTTAATCTTGCCTAGCCTCTGTTTCAGGTAGCCACTCCAAGGCATCATATTGGCCATGTCCTGTCTTGTGCAGTGAGGGATGGACCTCACCAGGGCAGTGGGGAATGTTCCTTCCTGGGATGTTAGAGCAGAGCAGCCTGGCTGATACCCAGATTTTAGGTGGTTCTTTTCACCCCAAAATCTCACAGTGCTCTACCAATGTACCCAAGCAATGTGAACCCTATTTAATAGCAAAGGTGTAGAGCTAGGAATGGGAATGTCCTGATGGCATGAACTGAATGCAAATCTGCTTCTTTCAAGGTCCTCTCTGTTGAGTCATCCTGTTACTCATGCAACACAGACAACAGAAAAGCAATGACAGATTTCTGGGGATTAGTTCAGTTTTGGTTTGGCACACAACCCCTTTCTTTATCCTTTCATGGTCAGTGAATGTGCAAATTATTCTAGTTTTTAGAGGCTCAGCAGCTGGAAGGGATTGTGTTAAATCAGCCAATCTGATTCCCTTCAAAAATAGATTATAAGATTTCTTCCAGCAATTCCTACACTTATCACAACAATAGATGAATAAAACAGGCTGAAGCCCATCTCTCAAATAGACACTCTTTCTTCAAGGCCTATGAGTGATTGGATATCCATTGCATTTCTTGGTTATGATGCATTGCTTAATCACTTCTTACCTATCCTGAGCAATTTATCATAGTTTCTGTTTGTATTTATTTCCTTAAAAAATGGTTTGTGTGACTGATTTGGTGGGAAGTGAAATTTATTAGTCCCAACCAACATTATCTAGATCAACTACACTAATGATCATTGATAACACACAAGCTTCTGCAAGGAAGGCAAGAATGGAGAAATTAAATTCTGACTGTGTTGGCTTGGAGAGGTCAAGACCAAACACAGAGTGGAGTGTAATGCATGGGCTTGGTATAGCCTTGGAATTCCATGGCAGAAAATACAGGAATAAGGATACTGGAGAAGGTGTTTAAATTATTTTTTATCCCTAGAGTATAATCAAGGTAATCAATGTGTTCCCAGTGCTTAACACCTTGTACACAAGATATATCTCATGTATCTTAAAGATCTTAGAGATCTTGTCTATCTATTTCTTCCTTACACTGAGATATCAGCTGTATTCCCGTGGATTTGGAGGAAATGCTGCATTACCCCCTGGAGAAACCTGCTGTTCATCAGCCAGTGGCTATCATGCCCTTCCTTTAGGAGAGATTTATAGGACATCTGCTGAGGGAAAATCAGGAACTGCTGGGTAAATTCTGTTTGGCAATGAGGAAAAGATTTATTGGACAAAAGAAAATACAGACCCATTGATCTGAGGAGAATGAAAGGGTGTATTTTTTGACTGAAAGCTTATCTCAGGAAAGGGAAAATGCTATCTATAGCTTTCCAGGATGATATAAATATTTGGAAATGTGTCATCTAAGTACTATATTTCTTTCCAGTGAGGTAAACAGAGAAAGATGTCATTATTGAAACTTTCAGTCTGGAATCCCTGCATGATAAATGCCACAGAAAAAAAATAGTCTTCTTGTAAAAGTCATAATGTACATGGAATAAGAAGAATGTCTAAGGAAAGATTTCTGTTTAAAAGAGATATATTTGATTTTATTTCTGTTGTTTGTTTTTTTTTCTTCCCTTCCCACATCCTTGACTTCATTTAAGAAAACTCAAAACTAAGTTTAACTCCAGTTCATTTGATTTTACGGCTTGGATCCATGCCCAACAGGGCAATGTTCAACAAGGATGGAAGGACCCAGAGTTCCTGAGAAGTGTCCTGGTTTCTATGGTCAGGATTGATCATATCCAGAGAATTAAAATAAAATAAATTAAAATAAAACACTTCTGTTGAATTTTGTGGAAATTAGCCAAACTCCTCTAGAACTTACTCCAAAAATACACAGCTGGAATGCAACTCTACTGCATGCAAGAGGCAAATTCCTGAGGGACTTCATCTACTCCCTTTTTATCTAAGTGGAAATTCATGGTAGGACTCGTGTTAATTTGTAGTGTTGACATCTACAACTGAAGTCATCCTGGTCAACTCAGAGAAAGTCATCCTGGTCAGCTCAGAGAAACAAAACCACTCCTAGCAGGAGTCATCTGATGGAATTCACTGATTCCTGGGGCAAAATGAGCCTTTCCTGGATGTCCAACCACATTCCTCCACCTCCCATGGCCACCCCACCAAGTAGATGGAGGTGGTCAAAGCTACATTGAGTCAGCTCCGCCCTGGTGGCCTGGTCACTGAAATTCCTCCTGTGGTCAATGCTGCAGGTGAGGGTGTTTATCTGGAGGAGGAATTTCCTCATCTCAAGGCAAATGTTCAGTGTACAGTGGGATTTTACCTGGCAGTACATTTTCCATGGACATTTACAGGACACTTCTCAACACCCCTTCACCCCTCCCCAGTTAGGACTAAAGATGGCTTTGCAGCCAGCAGAACGTGCTGATACTTTACCAAAATAGACACCAAAATAGGAGTTTTAATGATCCACCAGAATGGGGATTCCACTATTTCCTCCCAGCACCTAAAAAGAAACAAAGCCAGACTTAAAACATCAAGCGCAGCAAGCAAGCAGGTCTGTCACCTTCTCAGTTTTTCCTAAAAACTAAATTTTGCTAGGCTGGGTTGTGTGAAGAGGACTAAACCTCATGTGTATGGACTGGGAATGGCCAAAATTTGCTTTGCAATGGCTGTGAGTGCTGGTAGGTACCAAATATCCCAGAGGTAATGCCAATTTCTTTTTCCCCTTGGCCATGGAATGTTAGGCGGGTTGAATGTGGGGGAGGATGGTAAATTTCTCCTACACTGAGCTCTGCTGCAGGGAAATTCTATTGAAACCATGAAAATTGATCAAAATTTATGAAAAGATTCATCAGGGCTCCAGTGCTCTCACCGTGCTGGATGGAGGGGGTTTGATAAGCACAGAGCAATTGGCACCAACAGAAAAAAAAAATTAAAAAAAATCACATCTTTCTGAAAAAAATACCAGCCAGTGGTGGGGTTAGTCCCATAAATCCAGCAAGCTGCACCTGAGCTCTGGATGGAGTTGGAAAAGTTAAAAAGGGTGCAGGGTGGGATTTAGTTCATCCTGAAGCCAGAGCTGTCTGCACACACCACCTCTCACCTGGGACTGCATTTTAAGGCCAACGAGGAAATGAGAGGAAAGGACTGATGTGGAAATGACTGATATTGCTTGGGACACCTTTCTCTGCACAGTCAGGTGACAGAATGTGTGTTTTTAGGAAAGCATTCATGGAAATTGGGCTGCTTTCATGTAAGAATAGATTAGTGGAGGCTACTGTAGACAATTTCACCCAGATTCAGCTCCTCTAATTCCAAATATTAGCAGTGAAGGCAGTAGGAGATGAAGAGAGGCACTTTTAGGGCACAGTTCCTGAGACCTATTTTAAGCATCAACTTTAGGATGATAAAAATTGCACTCTGTGGACTGCACTGACTAAATGTGCCCTAACTCTACAGGGAGATGAAGCAAATTTCTCACATTCAGCTGCTTCCAGTTAGGTGTGTGCTGCCCTTTCATTTAGAATTGAAGTGGCCCTAATTTTGTCTAGTGCACTTCATTTTTGAAATAAATTGAGACAGTCTGAATGAAGGTCACTTTCACTTGGAGTTGGAATGTTTAAATAAAGTCTTAGTGTTCTTTAACCAATAACCCCTAATTAGGGTTTATTTAATCTGGATTAATTTCCTGTAATTTTTCTCTCCAGGTAATGGAACAAAAAAAATCTGTGTTGGGTATTAATATATTCTGTAAATTCATTCTCTCTTTTACTCAGCACAAAAATGTGGGGCTTTAAAGCCCCCAGAAAATGCAAAGAATTCTGTATTTTTGTTAAGAATTTTTGGAGCTGAATGGGAATATATAGTAAGAAAAACTGCTGTCCAGAATGGTTAAATGCTCCTGTCTCTGTGTCATTGTAGAGGCTATTTATTAACAGAGTAAATAAGGTCAGCTTTATGCAGATAGAGTGAAACCATAAAGGAAGTGAGTAGCCCTCAGGAAATGTGCTGGCAGGACTATAAATCAAAAATGCAGTGAGAAATCTGAGCTGCTTCTCGTAGTGAAAAAGGGGCAAATCAGGACACATTTGGAGGGGAAGAATGCATGGGAGAAAATGGATTTAACTCCAGGATGCAAATGAAAGTGAGGGAATGTACACTGAGGACAGAATAAGCACTTGATTTTGCATCTCTCTGGGGTGTTTTCCTATAAAACCCTTTCCAATGACTGCAGTCTGACCGCGTGAATAAAAGCAAGATTGAGGATTTCAGGATCAAATCCTCTTTGCTTGCTCATATTCTTGGATAACTCTGGTGTCTGCCTCATTTTCTTAGCTGCATTCTATCTGCTTATTATACAAAATATCAAAGGCTGCTGCTAGGTTAAAAGGGATGAAGAATTAGATCCTAAAATCTGCTTGAGAAAAAAGAAAAAATAAAAGAATTTTTAGCCTTTTCCTGTGGGAGAGAATTGGGTGAGTTTATAATTTCCCTGCTGCATGTTTAGGGTCAATTCTGCAGGGTGCAAAGCTCTGCTCTGAGCACGGGGACAAATGCTGCCATCAAGGTCTGCTCACAAATTCCCTGCAAATGTTCTGACCAAGGCACTGGGAAGTAAAGAGGGGGAGTGATTGGCCTAAAATGACTTTTCAGGGAGACCTTGGAGCATTTCCTGGTTGCTGGTGGCAGGGGAGAGGTGTCACTGCTGCTGGGTTTTGGGTTGCTAAGGCTGCAGGGCTTTCCTTGGCCATGTAAAGGATTTATAGAGGAAAATATAACTGATATAATTTCCTTATAAAGGAAATATAACTGAGTGCACAGGCTTACCCAACATCGAAAAAGTAAATCCTGACAATTGTCCAGGCAGTGATGAACACGGAGGGGGCACCTGAGGAGAGAAGAGGTGGTGTTGCTGTCAGAAATCATGAGCAAATGGTTACCTGATTTCATTTCCAGATTATTTAAAATCTGCCTCATTTCTCAGGGCTGCTCTCCCTTGTTCTCCTCCTCTCCTGAGTGACTGAGGGGATGCCTTCCCTCAGGGGTGGGAAAATACTTCACATTTTCAACCCTCACATGCCAAACTGGCAATGTTGCCTTTCCCTCCCGGTGGCCCTGCAAGATCAGCTCTCTGGAACTGCTCCCAGCACGTTGAAATTCCTGTTGCAGTGCCTGGAAAAACCTTCCAGGGGTGAAATGCAAGGAACAGGAATCACTTGAGCCACCTACAGAGCAGACACCTGTACCTAAGGAGGTCACCACAGGCTCTCCTGAGCATCAAGGGGCAGAATTGTGTGTTTCTCACACACAGGTCACACACAGCTCACCTAGCTATGTTAAATGTTTGATTTAGAACAATAAAATGAGATATCCCTGGGCTCTTTTGCCCTTTAAGGGAGCCTGGAGTGCCAAGTTCACACACAGCTGTCTGTAGTTGGCCAGGTGAAGCTGCTGCTCCTCACTCCATGATCTGCCACACTTGGGTGGTCTTGTCCCATCCTTGTGTTTCCTCTCTCTTATCTTTGACTGGATTTAGGTTGGAAATACTCATGGGAGGACACATCTCTTTGCTCTGTGTTACTCACAGCTTGTGTACACTTTATTACCAGTGATTTCCAAGTGCAATGGTACTAAAACCAGTAAAAACTGTAAAAACTGTGCATCCAAATTATTAATTCATGCGTAATCCATTCCAGATCCGTCCCTGATGCTCTTGCAAATGATGGATGACTGAAAGGCCAAAAGTTCCCTCAAGCACTTGTCATGTTCTGGAATTGCCCTTCTGCACCCAAGCAACCTCAGGACACATTAGGAGTGCAAGAAATTTCCTTTGATTTACAGGAAATCATTACCTTCATAATCATTACCTTCATGCATTTTTCTTTAAAACCTGCCAGCTCTCCATGCTGAAATAAAGAATATCTGGAGCACAAGGTGAGTTTAACAAAGGTCTGACCTGAGGAACAGAAACAAGACCTGCTCCCATCATCCCTCCTTCTGCCCAGAGCATGGAGAATCATCTCTGCTTTGCAGTGTGAAGCCAAGCATAGCTCCTGCCACTTTCAGTGGAAGTTACTCCATGGATAATTGAGCAATTCCTGAGTCCTGGCATGTCCCTGGACATGGCACAACTTTATTTTATCTTTTCTTCTCAAGATTCTTCCCTGCTCTTATTATTTCTCAGTTTCAGCTATGGAGAGCAGGCAGTAGAAAGTTATTTGCTTACTTAAATATAAATCTTCAACTAAATGGCATGAAAGGGAAAAAAAGATCTCTCTTTCCTTTTTGGAAAAATAAAAGAAGTTGATCTGGTAGGATTAATTTGCATAAGTCACCAATTCAGTTGTGAGTTACTTTGTGAAGAGCTTAATTCTCTCTTCCTTACCATTTTCCTAATTTTATTTTGTTTTGCTTATTTTATTTTATTTTATTTTATTTTATTTTATTTTATTTTATTTTATTTTATTTTATTTTATTTTATTTTATTTTATTTCATTTTTAAAAAATATTTATTTTTTTAATTTTATTTTCATTATATGATTTTAATTTAATTTTATTTGATGTGTTTGAGGCTGGATTTGCATTAAGGCTGGAGAAATCACCAATGCAGTGAGCAGAAAGTTATCAGCATTAGCACACAGGTGATGGGATCTCAGGGAGCTGGCTGGCCTGAATTCAGTGTCTGGTTCAGTCCAGGAGTTCTGCTTTGCTGGGATCCATCCTTACAAGGTCAATCCATGATATCAAATTTGGAATTCCTTCCCAACATCCAATCTAAATCTACTCTTTGTCAGTTTGAAGCCATTCCCTGGGTCCTGTCCCTCCATCCCTTCTCCCCAGTCCCTCTCTAGCTCTCCTGGAGCCCCTTTAGGCCCTTCGAGGGGCTCTGAGCTCTCCCTGGATCTTTCCCTTCTCCAGGTGAACATTCCCAGCTCTCTCAGCCTGACTCCAGAGCAGAGGGGCTGCAGCCCTGGAGCAGCTCTGTGACCCCCTCTGCAGTTGCTCCAGCTGCTCCACAACCTTTTATTTTGGGGACCCCATGGCTGGCTGCATCTCTGCAGGTGGGATCTCAGATGAGGAGAGCAGAGGGACAGAATCACCTCCCTCAGCCTGCTGGTCACGTTTGTTTTGCTGCAGCCCAGGACACAGGTGGGTTTCTGGGCACGTTTTGAACTCATGTCCAGCCTCTCATCCACCAACCACCCCAAATCCTTCTTGGGACATTGGGGGGCTGGATGCTGTCTACAACACCTGTCCTAGGGTGACGTTAAGATGCTTGTATCCCCATTTCTGTGTTCTGTTTATGCTGGATATTATGTTCTGTGCCTTCAAGACTGGCTCTGAAGAATGAATGTTTTGTTTTGTTTTGTTTTGTTTTGTTTTGTTTTGTTTTGTTTTGTTTTGTTTTGTTTTGTTTTGTTTTGTTTTGCTATCAGCCTGCTCGCCCATGGCTGCTGGAACAGAGATGGGGCAGTACATAGTGCAGAATGCAGCTTTTCCTTTTTTTCTCTTGCTTTTGCTTTGCTCTTGCTCCTGCTCTGCTCTTGCTTTTTGCTTCTGATCATTAATTAGTTTAGCTAAGCAATCCAAATTTTTCCCTGGACTGTTTTTCCTTTCCCTTTCTTGGAACCACTCAACCCTGCTCCGGACTGGGACCTGGCAAGCACCGAGAGTTTGCACCTTGTGGCTGCAGCAGCTGCCCCAGTGCCACAGGGACTAATAACAGAGCGACCACCCCAGGAGAGACTTTCTGAATTTGCCATCTTTTTCAGAGCAGTGACAGAGTGCTGTCACCCAGTATTGTTCATTCTGTGTGCTGAGGGTGCTGTGCCTGTTAAACAAACAGGTTCTTTCCACTTCTCTCTGAGGAATCTTTCCCAAACCGGTTGCGGGGAGGGGCTGTGTGGGTTTGCTTTCTGGACCAGCCCCTTTTGGAGGTTTTCTCCCAGATTTGCCCTAAACCAGGACAGGTGGGCCCCAGGATTTTTTGAGGGGGGTCCCATCTTCCTGTGGGTACCTGCATAGCGTGGAAGTTGGCTGCATCATCCATGCCAGGCAGGCTGGAGCCCTCCCGGCTCAGGTATCCATAGTGCCCACAGTCCTGGCGGAGCTTCAGCTGCTCTGGTGAGGGGACAGGAGGTGAAAGTTCAGCCATGATCCTCCCCAGCTCCTGTTCCACCTCCAAATCCCCCACACTGGACCTACGGAGCAGCTGTGGGGAAGCCCCAGCCAGGAGCTGGTAGAAGATGTGGAAGTTCCTCTCGCCCTTCACGTGCCGGACAATGCGGGATTTCTCCAGCAGGTCTGCAGGGAGGGGTCACTTTGGATTAAGTCATGTTGTGGCTTGGATAATGAGTAGAAAAAACACTGGAATAATTTAATAATGTATTCTGCAAATTCTCTGAATTTTGCAAACCTTCATGAAGCCCTTTTTGCAAGGCTACCTTATGAAATTTGGTTTTAGTTCTGTTTCTCTCTCAACAACACCTGTCTTATTCTACAGTACATCTAAATCAGTATTGTTTTATCTCAAGCTTTGTATACAGAACCTTCTGTCAGGTTTGGAGAATTTCCTACAAATCAATTTCCCACAGGGTCAGTGTCACTGGGGTGTGGAGTGGGTGGTGGGTACTCACAATTGCTGATGACCCCTCCCAGGGGCTCGCCCTTGAAGTCGAACTCAATGTCCATGTACTTGCCCTGGGGGAGGGGGCTGGGTCAGGGAAGGGGGTCCGGGTGGGACTGGCAGCTCCACTCCCCCCATCCCCATCCCCTCTGTGCTCCCAGCCCCACCAGAGCCCACACGGCCCCAGCAGGGTCCAGCCCCCCTCGCCAGGTCACTCACGAATCGGGAGGAGTTGTCATTCCGGACAGTCTTGGCGTTCCCAAAGGCTGCAGGAGAGGAGGGGGTTACGGTGCGCTCCAGGGGGACAGCGCCGAGCCCCGGCAGGTCCGGGATGCGGGAGGAGGAGCTCAGGATGTGCGGAACTCACCCTCCAGCACAGGGTTGGACTGCAGGAGCTGCTCCTTCACCTTGTTCACCTCCTCCCCTTTGCTGCTCACGGCCGCCACGTAGGACATCACCAGCTTGCTGGCCTCTGCCGGCGAGGGGCGGGGGTCATTGGGGTGGGGTCGTGGGCGCTGGGGCTGTGCCCCTCACCCCACCGCAGTGCCCTGAGCCCCCCCTGCAGCCCCGGCTGTACCTGTCTTGCCAGCGCCGCTCTCGCCGGTGATGAGGATGCACTGGTCCCTGTCCTGGTCCCGCAGCGAGCGATAGGCATCGTCAGCGATGGCATAGCTGGGGGCAGGAGGGGTTGGAAGGGGCTGGAGCCATCTGGGGGCTTCAGGAAACGCCCAGACCCTCCCGTTGTGGCTGCGGCGTTGCCCCAAGTGGATTCTCTTGGGATTGCCCGGGAGTGATGCCCTTGGCACATCCCAGGGGACCGAGGGCACCACCAGCCTCCCTGTGCTCACATGTGGGGTTTCACGGCGAAGAAGCTGCAGTTGCGATACTCCTCCACCTTCTCCGGGGTGTAGATGGGCAAGGACTGGTACGGGTTCACTGAGATCACCACATTCCCAATGTACGTCTGTGGGACAGCAGGGATGAGGGGCTGGGAGGTCCTGATGCTCCCCAGATCCTTGTCTTCATCCCAGACCCCAGATCCTGCTCCCCATTCCGGAATGTGCAGCCCTTCCACTCCCCACCCCATACCCCATATCCCAGATCCCATACCCCATATCCCATATCCCATATCCCATATCCCATACCCCATATCCTCTTCCCACCCCATTTCCCATATCCCAATCCCCATCCCATATCCCATGCCCCATACCCCATACCCCATGCCCCATACCTCATATCCCATACCCCATATCCCAATCCCATACCCCATATCCCACACCCCATATCCCACGCCCCATATCCCATACCCCATATCCCAATCCCATACCCCATACCCCATATCCCATGCCCCATACCCCATATCCCATGCCCCATATCCCAAACCTCATACCCCATATCCCATACTCCATACCCCATACCCCATACCCCATGCCCCATACCCCATGCCCCATACCCCATATCCCATACCCCATATCCCATGCCCCATGCCCCATATCCCATACCCCATATCCCATACCCCCTATCCCAATCCCCTACCCCATATCCCAAGA
>JAYDZK010000113.1:3038587-3054313 GCA_034509185.1 Euphonia xanthogaster | reverse complement strand
CACTGCACTGACCTGAGGCCCTGGAGAAGCTTCCAAAATGGAATGAGAGAACTGGGATTGTGGGTGTGGAGTTTGAACAGAAGTGTGTGATATCACAGGGTGGGAAACTCAGAGTTTAAGGGTTTAGAATATAGCAATGGATATAAAGCAAGATGGGGGTTTTAAAGCAGAAGTTAGTCCTTCTTCTTCACCTTCTTCTTCATGAGTTTAAGTAGATAAAAAATGAGCGTTAGATAAAAAAAAATCTGCATTACAGACCACGAGTAGTTAGTTATTAAGTTAAAAGTAAAAATAACTTAACTGTAATTTCTCAATTAGACAATTTATCCTTTAAAAAAACCTTATAAAGAAAAAGCTACAGCTCGATTTTTAACTTAATAGAAAGTATTATAGAACTCACACTTTATGTGACTGGAATGTAAATAAGAACTAATAAACATCTGAGTCAAAACAAGAAATACCATCTCACACATTTAATCCCAACCTTAACAAAAAAAAAACAACCAAACAAACGAAAAATCCACATAGTGGTGCCCTGTGTTAGGAACTGCAGCACATTCCCACAGGAAAGAAATTTCCACCAAATTACCAGTGACCCTTGCTCTGGGTGTATCTTTGGGATTGTTTTGTGCAGCACCTGCTTCCTTATGGAATGAATTCTATGGTGAAAAGTCTACAAGAAGTTGCTCCTCTTTAGGAAAAGAAGCACTGGGATATGTATTTTTCAATAAAGGATAGGCAGGAGAAGCAGGGCAAGAACACAAAAGCATGCACAGCTCTCATTGATCTGGAAGGGGAGAGATTTGAAAAGGGAAGGTGAATTGTTTACCTTCAGGAAATGAATAATTAAACACAGTAACTTGCTGTGTGGAGATTTCACTGCCACTCAGGTAATGGGAACAGTTCCCTTAGCAAAGAAATAAATACAAATGGAAATTTCTGACACTTAAGGGAAATTTCTGACACTTGGCACCCACTGCATCATTACACATCCTCGAGGTGTTGTCAAGCAATTGCCCTGCTGCTTTCAGTGGGTCTTCCCTACATTTTCTGGGGCAAGTGTTTTCTCTCACTCCCTGCTTGGTGGCACTTCCCTGGTGTCCTGCACGTGTTGAATGTTTAATTGAGAGCAACAGTTTTAATTTAGAGCACCAGTGACAAGACCCCATTTTCCCCTCTACTCTTCTCCTGCTGAAAGCAATTGCTATGAAACACTGGTAAAAAGGAGAAGTGTGGAAAGAGTTTTTTCAATGCCACAAGTTTTGGGGGGGGACTGTCCCCACGCTCACCCCTAAACCCATGAGTGTGTGACCCTGGGAACCCTGCTGGGCTCCTGATAACCAACTTCTGTGCACATCAGCTCCCTCCTGTGAGGCACAGCATAGACACAGACTTGCTGAGGGGTGCTGATGGGGGAAGGTGGAGGCAGAGCAGGAGGTGAACTCCCTTCCAACTCAGAATATTCTGTGTCTGACTTCAGGGAATGCCTGAAGGAGGGAAGGTGGCATAGGGCTGGGCTGGCAAAGCTGGGGATGCAGCAGCCTCATCCCAATGGCATCACTGTGGCATTCACATTCTCTGGAAAATCTCTTCACCCAGGATTCGTCTCCTGGGAAGCTGAGAAACCTCCCAGAAAAAGGAAAACAATATTATCTCATTTGCTTCTCCTGTGTTTTGCTCACATGTGGAATGTGTTTGGAGACTGTTTACCCACAGGTGATTGTTCCATTGGATTCTGCTGTGAGTTGTTTTGACTTATTGGCCAATTATGGCCAAGCTGTGTCGGGACTCTGGAGAGAGTCAGGAGTTTTCATCATTATCTTTTTAGCCTTCTGTAAGTATCATTCCTGCCTTCGTCGGGGATCTCGGCAAATACATCACATCACCACGCCTTTGGTTTCTCTCTGACTTTGTGTGCACGTGGCTGTGTGACATTGCCACCCCTCCTTCCTTTCCCCCAAAGCCTGAGTGCCTGCTTGGTGTGTCTGCAGCCCACAGGGACCTGTGTGTGAGTGAATTTCTTCAAGGTTTCACTCTGTGGGTGTTTGGCCCTAATTCAGCAGCTCCCAGGTGAGACACGAGGTTTGAGGGGGCAGATCTGATGCATCTCAACCACCTGCCTGTAAAACAAGGATTTCCTTTGGGGATTGTGCACCAGGGGATCACTTCTGGATGGTTGCACTGAACTCATGGCAGAGGCAGGAGGCTGGAGCACAGCACAAGGGGCTGCAAGGCTTCACAGGACAAGGGAAGGCTGCTCACAAACAGTGCACGTGGTTTCTGCCCAGCAGAAAAGGAAAGGAAATCCCTCAGGAAGGGATTTCCAGCCTGCCTTTGCAGAGTTATTGCTGTACAGACAGAAAGCTGTGCTGAACTGAAGCTGTGGCAGCAGAAATTGCAGAGCCAAATCCATCCCCTCTGCTCCCAGCAGTGGCAAACATCAGTTTTGTGCCAATCTCTGCCCCTAATTCCTCCCTTAAAGGGGTGGTGGCTTGTCACAAAGCTGAGGTGGATCACGGTTAGCAGTTGGATCTGACAAGCTCTGAGGTCTTTCCAGCCCTAATAATTCTATAATTTTAATTAATTTATTTATTTTATGGTTTTCTTTCTCCATGCACATGGGCAGCAGCTGGATTTTGGCATTCTTCTCTGCAGCAGATCAATTCTTTGCTGAGGGATATTTGCTTATTTGATCATTTCGTACCACTCTTGGAATTTTTGGTTTGACCTGGAGAAAAGACCTTTTTGTGTAGCATTTTGAGTGCATGGCAGTAATGTCTTGAAGCCAGAGATTCCCTGTAGCACTGGAACAGAGCTGGATGCACTGTCCTGCCCATTAAATTAAATAATAACATTTTTCCACTGCCTGGGCTTGCTACTGTTGCCTAAAGTGGTTAAGTTTAAAGCAAATATTTCTATGAGAGGTGCAGTTTGATTGTTGATGATCCAATTGATCCTGTTTGACAGTGGCACATTTGGAAAACAGCCCTTCCAGGCTTTTGGCAGACCTTATTCCATGCAGCACTTGGTAATAGGTCTCCACCTTCCTGACTGATTAAATTCAGCCTCAGAGAGGCTGGTTTAACGCTGGGGAATAAAATCCTCCTTTATGTAAGATATCTTACCCTTTAGATGACAGGCACAGGGCAGAGATGAGCCATTACATCTCTAGAATTTATTTTTTTCCATAAAGAGCAGAGCTCACCATGTGTCACTGTTGAAAGACTAAAATGGGCTATTTTTAGAACAGACATTTTCAAGAGAAAAAAGCTGAATTACATCACTGCTTTTGCTACTTTCTTTTCTTCCACAGGCTCATTTACAGATTATTTCCTTGTCTTTCCTCAGGGATCTTGCTCTGCTCATGTCCACAGCAGATGTGGCAGTGAGATGGTTTTTCCCTTGGCTTTGTGGCTCCTCTCTTGTTCCTCTCTTTAGAGCTGCATCAGGGATGTGCCATTTGCTTTTCCCATGAAAATCCCTCCCTTTCCACATGTGTTTCCAATGGCTGAACTCTGGGACATACTCTGCCTCCAGCCAACAAGGCACTGCGCTCTTGACCCCTCCTGACAAACTCTTGGACCCCGACACATTTGTGCTTCTCTGCCAATTCCTCACAGTCAATAAGAAAATTTAAATTTGATTATTGTAAAAGTTTGCTTGAGGGTGGGGCCTGTCTTAGACCTGCTCAACGGCTTTCAAGAGGAAGAACCAAAGAGAAGGGACACAAGGATGGGGACAAGAAGGCTGAGAAACAACCCTGAGAGGCTTTTTCCTTGTGCCCAGTAGCACATTTTACTTTTGGGTAATGTTAGCCCTGAGAAAAATATCTTTATTTTCATTTTTTAGGTGGGTCAGCTGGTCACTACATCAGTTTTATGACCCATCTATAAAAATACAGAGGCAGTAATTAGCTCAGAGCTGAATCTGCACAAAATACACATTTATCATTCTCCTCAGAGGCAGTAACTCATCCATAGCTCCTGAAATTTGTCAGTCTGGACCAGCTGATGAATTTCTCAACCTCAATAAGAGCGGCTTAGCTGGACAGGAATTGTTCTGAGTTTTTGAGGTGTACACACACCCAACATGCATCCATGATCAGCCTCTTGTGAATGCAACAAAACTCTATTAAAAAAGACAATCAGCTCCACAGAAATGCCAGCACAAGCCTCCCTTGCTCTCTTTAGCAGGGATATGGTTTGCTCAGGTTTAGGATTTGGGTTCAGGAAGGATTTAGACCAAAGAACTACAAAGGAGCACTTGAGTGACTGATATCCCACCTGCCACAGCTGGACTGGGAACTCTGGAATCTCACTGGCCCAGTCACAAGAATCCCTCATCACCTTTCCCTCCCCTGTACAGGATCATGGAGTAGTTTGAGTTGGAAGGGACCTTTTGAAGGCCCTGTATGGCCTGTCCTGTGTGTGGACACAATCCCTGTGCAGACCCCATGTTCCCCCCTCGTACCCATAAACTCTGAGGTTTCCTGTGGTGTGGAAGGTTTGGGGCAGGGCACCCAGGCTTCTTTAAGTCAGATTAAAGATATATTGAAGACATCCCATGCAATCCTGGTCAGTGATGCAGCTCCTGGCATAATTTATGGAGTTAGGACAGTGCATCCAGCAAAAAAGTGGGCTCAGATTTGCCTCAATCCATCAATCATGAAACCTTGAGACCTCAAAATCCTCCTTTAAGGTATTTTGGTGCTCTTACCTGGGCTACCACCAGCACTGCAGCAGGAAGAGATTCACACTGAGATTCCTGCAGGTGTCTTCCATAGAAAACTGATAAAGCCTCATTTTCCCAGTGACAGATTTATGCAACACTTCTATTTTATGTTGCCCAGAAGACACAACCTGTGGAAGGGCTGCTGAGTGACTGGTGCTGCTTTTGCATACAGCAAGAGCTGATCTTCTCCCCAGCCTGGTCAAAGAGGATTCCTTGACCCTATTTAAAAGCTTCTCATGGATCCCACTCATGACCTGGAAGATGGGACAGCACTGGGCAGGTATTGCCTGTATTGGAGATGCTGAAATTAAGAATTTCCAGCATAGGGACTGGCCCAACCCTACATGTCCATAACTATATTTCCCCTTTAGACACTAATAATCATAATTAAATTCAGGAATACATCACTTTTGAGCTGTTACCACCCCACCTCTTCTGCTGAGACATCCACTTTAACCAAAGCATAATGAAATCTGTAATAATGATCCAATAACCAAACAATTGCTCTGCTTGTAAGCTTACACAACATGATTAATTCCCCATCTTACTATCATGGCACTGGAATTCATATAAGTGTCCAATTCCCAATAATTTTCTGATCTAACTGCTCTGTCCATGGCTTAACATGGCCCATTAATTTCTGTGCATATGGCATGGAGATGTCAGGATGGACTCAGTTTCCAAATGCGTGTTTTCAATTTTCTCATGGGATTTTTCTCTGTTTTGAACTTAACTTTTAGTTCAGAGAACCAGAGAATCATTTGGTTTGGAAAAGGCTTTTATTATCATAGAGTCCTACTGTAAATCCAGCACTGCCAAGGCCACCACTAAAACGTGTCCCCAAGAGAGAGAGAGAGAAAGAAAAAGGAAAAAGAGAAAGAAAAAGAGAAAGAAAAAAGAGAAAGAAAAAGAGAGAAAAAAAAGAAAACAAAAACGAAAAAGAAAAATAAACTAACTCATGCTAACTTAGGCTTAGCACAGCCAACCTGTTGTGTAATGACAGCAAAAAAGCAAATTAAAAACAAACAAGCCAGACTGTCTGGCAAAAAGCCATCACTTTAATTTTTTCCCTCGGTTTAATTGCAGCTGTAGACCAGGTTCAAACAGGTGGGCTGTAAAAAAGCCCCACAAAGTTTATGTTTGATAATCAAAGTGAATTGTCTTCAAAAACTCAAACGAAGAAGCTCCTCCTAAATCAATTGGGTGCCTTTGACTCCTTCCCTCCCTCCCTATCACAGGCTGTGACAAGCAGAGAATTTCCAACAATAAATTGCTGCACTAGTGGGTGGCTCTGCAGGTTTTCCTGGGAGATACACAGAAATTTAGGATGTTAAGAACAATATCTATGAATGAAGAAATGTGATTGAAGAAATTCTTTAAAGGCCATCTTGACAGAAGCAAAGGGGCTCATGATGAACTCCAGTCTGAAAGTCTCTGTGAAAGCAATTTATGATCTATCAGGACTTATGAAAAATAAAAGACCTTCATGGCAGTAGTAATCTTATGTCTTGATGATGAACCTTTCAGAGGCTTCAACTCTAAGTGTAAAAATGTATTATTAAGAGTAGAGGCAGATCAATTTAACTGGATTCACGGTCACTGCCTGCCTCAGGCACAGGAAGAAGAGGTCCCAAACCCACATTTTCCCTGTTAAATTCCTGCTCTGCACCCATGGTGCCCCAGAAACATTATGCAAGAGCACTCTAAAGCCTTGCCAGTGGATAATTAATTCCATTTATCTTAACCTGCTTTCCTTCAGGTCACAATCCATTTCATTTTTATGCACCCGTCATTGCTTCAAGAGCATGCCCTGCAATACTTGCCTCATGTCAGCTGTCATTGGGCAATTTACGAAGCCATTATAACCTGGATTTGTGTCTGGGCTCATGGATTTGTTACCACTTCATAAAGCAGAAATGCCATTCCCAGATGGATGAGCCGGGCTGTACAGCTTGACCCAGGCACACCCCCTCTGCCTCAGGCAGATAAGACTTTCCTGCTCCCATCAAAATGTGGAGCAATGGAGACATCAGGAAGAAGCTTTTGGATCAGTCTATCTGTTTCTATTTCTATTTCTATTTCTATTTCTATTTCTATTTCTATTTCTATTTCTATTTCTATTTCTATTTCTATTTCTTCTATTTCTATTTCTATTTCTATTTCTATTTCTATTTCTTTCCTGTGCCTCTTCTACCTGCAATAAAGGTTGGGCCACTGATGAACCTGCACGCAGCATTGTACCCCTCATTAGGGAATTATTTCTGCAGAAAGAGCTCAATCCAAAGTCAGATGAAATCCAAAGTCCCAAGACTTAACTTAAAGCTGATTTAAACTTGTTTTTTCTCTGTACTTTCACCTCCTCAGTGCCAGCTGAAAATGGCAAGGCATTTATAGAGACAGAATCCCAGAATATTTTGGGTTGGAAACGTTAAATATCAACCAGTGCCACCCCCTGCCATAGGCAGGGACACCTTTCACTGTTCCAGGGTGCTCCAAGCCCTGTCCAACCTGGCTTTGGACACTTCCAGGGATGAGGTGAGGATTTACAAGGAAATTACATGAGACAGCCTCTATTTCATGTGCAAAGCATGGCAGGGGCAGATCCTGCAGTGATTAAAATAAACAGTTGCACCAGTAAATTTTGTATGAAAACAAATTGAGTTGCAGCAGTGAATTTTGTATTAAAATAAATGGAGTTCTACCTGTTCATTTTGTATTAAAATAAATGGAGTTGTACCACTTTACACTGATGAAAAATGTGGTGCCCATGGCTGCTCTCCATGCCTTGCCCACTTCCCATGCAGGCTTCCTCA
This sequence comes from Euphonia xanthogaster, assembly GCA_034509185.1. Classification (NCBI taxonomy): domain Eukaryota; kingdom Metazoa; phylum Chordata; class Aves; order Passeriformes; family Fringillidae; genus Euphonia; species Euphonia xanthogaster. Next base: position 3,046,769 of record JAYDZK010000113.1, on the reverse strand, counting down.
AATCCAACACTGGATTCAAGATTCAGGAAGAAACTCTTTTGTCTGCTTTCCCTCATACAAGAAGCAACTTTAAGGCCCATGACTGTGATCCTCAAGGCTGTTTAAGAATTTCTCTTTGCTGATTTTAACAGGGGTTATGTAACTGTCAGTCTTGAAGGACTCAGCCTTTCTATTTTGTCTCTTAGGAATTCCTGTTTGATTTTTGGGAGATGTCTTGTGAGTATTTCTGAGATGCTGATTAGGTCTGGCTGATCTAACCTGGGTGTCAGATGACTCAGAGTTGAGCTCAGGTGTAAAAATAGAATTATCTTGGTAAATGGGTTAACTGTGCCTGTTTTGTGCTCATCAATCACAGGATAAAGGCACTCATGAACACACCTGCAGTGGTAAGCCAAGTCAACCACAAGACAGCAACTAAAAAGAGAAGGTGATCAGGGTTTTAATAAAGTCCTTCCTCACGTTTTTCCCATTTTCCCTCTTTTTTGGTGTGTTGGTGCCAGCCCATGACAGTGGCACTGCTGTGTCAAGGATTACAGAATCACTTAAGTAAAGAAAATTCCTCCACCAGAGCTCTGCCAGTCTTTCATTCCTGGGTTTTTTCCTTCTGCTTCCATTCCTGGTTAATTCCTTCTGCCTCCTTTCCTGGGTTATTTCCTTCTGCCTCCTTTCCTGGGTTATTTCCTTCTGCCTTCACTCCTGGGTTATTTCCTTCTGCCTTCACTCCTGGGTTATTTCCTTTTGCCTTCACTCCTGGGTTATTTCCTTTTGCCTTCACTCCTGGGTTATTTCCTTCTGCCTTCACTCCTGGGTTATTTCCTTTCGCCTTCACTCCTGGGTTATTTCCTTCTGCCTTCATTCCTGGGTTATTTCCTTCTGCCTTCACTCCTGGGTTATTTCCTTCTGCCTTCATTCCTGGGTTATTTCCTTCTGCCTTCATTCCTGGGTTATTTCCTTCTGCCTCCATTCCTGGGTTATTTCCTTCTGCCTTCATTCCTGGGTTATTTCCTTCTGGCTCCCTTCATTCCCTTTGCTTTGTTTCTGTTGTTTGGTATGATTTACAGGACCTTTCTCTAGGGCTTGTCTGGGTATTTTTGTTTTGTTTTGTTCTTTTTTTCCCCTTCTCCTCTGTTTTCCTGTAAACCTTAGATTGTAGCAGTGATCATCAGATATCACCCAAGGAAATAGCTGACTCTCTAATATTTGTTTTGCTTTAACACGAGTGTATAAAAAACTTTCTACTGTTCCATTTCTCCATCAGCCTGCAAATCATGGTGCTCCCACATGGATCTGAGTAGCCTCGCTGCTGGAAATGAAAATGTATCTGTCTTCAACTTCCATAAATAAAATTCATTTAGGGGCCTGTAGCTGTTATCAGTTTGTCCTGAGGGAATTCAAGTAAAAAGCCACCAATTTTTCACTCTGAAAATATGAGATATGCATGTAAATTCTCAACTGCTGAACTCCCACTCTCCTTTGCAAAGAATAATTTTTGTGCTGAAATTTTTTTGTTTTACTGGAATAATACAAAAGGGAAAAGATAAATGATGTGATCTCCCTTGGCTGTATCTCCAGCAAGGGCAAACTTGCAGAGCTCAGAAAAAAATGTCAGCCTAAATTTAATCTGTAGAATCTGATCTTTATTTACAGCAAACTGCTGGCTTTATCTTCAGCAGGGCTGGAGATGTAAGTGGTTCATCATTATTATGCCATCCAGATATGACAGTAATGAAACAATATCAAAACCTATCCCTAAACCCATAAAAATGAAATAAAACAACTATTGAAGTGTTCAGTTCAATCCTTCTACCACATTTGTTGTTTTGACTGTTGTTTTTTACAGGGTGTTCCCCAGGGAAAAAAGGAAAGGGGAAGATAAATTGTGGGAATGCCAAGAGGGAAGGGCACTAAACCTAAGGAAACCAGTGAGAAAAACTAAAATTTCTAAGGAGGCCTCTTGAGTCTGGCAGAAAAACAAAACCAAACCAAACCATACCAAACAAAACGAGAAAAAATGAAGGCAAATCCAGACTGTAAAATGGTGCAATTTTTCACACACCATGAAAAATTTACAGATGTAACAAAACCATGTGTTGTGTGAGTTTTCCATCAGAAATGACCAATTAGTGAGACAGAACATAACCTGAGTGAGTCAAAACCAACACTGAGGAAGCTGAATTGAAGAATTATTGAAGAAGTCAGGGTGGGTGGTTCCACAGAGCCCTCTGAGCCTCATCATCTCCACATCCAAGTGCTTAAAGCCCCAGCTGACAAACACACTCCAGCAGATGCCTGCTTTTAATCCATTTAAGCCAACAGGATGATTCAGTTACACATAATTACAATTAAAAAGCTACATAAGTACTTTATTAGAGAGAGGGATGAAGTGGGTTTGATCTCCTCATGGTGCCTTGAGCTGAACGTTGTGTCTGTGTATGGCCATCACACCCCTCTGGAAAATTCCCTGCAGGGTTTTGTTTCTTACTGGAACATCCCACCAAAGTTCACTTTTGGAAGAGATCAGTCTAAGGATTCCCCATGAGCCATGAGCTTTAGCATAAGTCTCTGTTAATTTGGTGAGAGTTTTTCTCTATTTGGCTTCTTACAGTATGCATTGTGAATCTGTTAAGATTGTGGTGGTAATATATTTGCAGTCATAAGGTACTAGATCATAATTACTAAAAGTGTTTTTTAATAGTAGGGAGAGCTTAAGCTACTCTCTTTAATTGTTTCTCTCAAGTCATTAATTATGTCATGTGTCAGTGGTACATAATTGGGATTTGTATTTTGCTTGCCATATTTTATTGGTATGGCAATTATTTGTGTTGATGTAATGTCAAAATCTCCTTCCTTTCATGTTTTTTTTTCTAATCTCTGCTTAATTGGTAGAATTTGGAATGTCTCTTGAAGGATCTTTTGTATTATTATTTGAGCTGACTCTTGGAATATGAGGAAATGGGACTAATTCTCTGTTGCTATTCTGTGGTTTGTGTCTTGCAAAGATGCTCATTCTTCAGGCTTTGAGGCTGTATTGATTCCTTCATTCATTGTGCCTAGACACAAATCTAACAGATTGGGACACCTGGGAGGAGGAGGAGGAGGAGAAGGAGTGAGGGACATTTACAAAGACACCAGTGCTGAGTTTCCTTGGTGTGGGACAAGGGGTCTTGTGCAGATTCTGGGTTTAAAGATCATTTAAACCTGCTCCATTTAGCCATAAAAACAAGCTCTGCTTGTCAGCTCAGGGTTTCTGCCCAATGAAAACAGGTTGATTTTTTCACCCAAGCAGCAAGATTTTCTTTCCCCCAGGAGTGAGTTTATCCATAAAGTAGGACCAAGGACCACACACCACTCTGCAAACAACACCCAGTCCTGGCTCACACCATCATTCAGTGATGCTCATCACATATGTTTTATATTTTGGCTGCACTGGCCCTGAAATGCTTACAGCCACATTCTCAGGCACTGTGGCCCATAGAAATGCTCAATAAATTGATTTTTCAGGGTGTTTGTTCATGTTGAACTCAGTAGCAATCCAATTCTCTTTGAGTTTAAAGTGGTGGAGAGTTAACACCACACCTGAAGTGTTCCAAACTAGGTAAAATGAAGTAAAAATGCAGTAAAGCCTATTAAAAAGGTTTTTTTTTTTTTTAATTACAATACATCTCTCTGTGTTGGAGTTCCTACTTGACTGAAGCATTGACACATTTGTTGGTTAATGTATTTTTGTGTGGCTAGAGCACAAAACATAATTTAAAGCCTTCTTACTGCAGCAGGTAATATCAAATTGAGGACTTCGGTGCCTTCATCAGAAATGCTGGGAAAGGTTTCTATTCATTTGGATTTTATAGCCCTAAATCTGTTCTGTCTTTACCCTTTCATTCCCTAAAGGAACCGAGTGTGGTGTTTCTCTTCTAATGAAACACTTTTATTGCTTTGGGTTTGCCCTTTTCTAAACCAGAGTAGCAGTGAGAGCATTCAGCAAATTGTTTGTTGAAATCTCTCCCCAGACTGAATGAGCTCAAGGCCACATCCATTACACACACAGCCTTCAGTGAATTGTGTATAAAATCCTGACTATTTGAATTAGTACCAGGTCTCCCAAGTCAAGCTTTATCCTGCAAGTTCAAAGCACAAACTTAGATCAAGCCAACCTACCCTAACCCAACCAACCCCACAGGAATACAGTGGATTTTATAACAATTTTTCCTAACAAGATGAATGTTAGGAGAGGTATTTTGCGTCAGTGTTTTTAGACTGTGACCTAAAAAGTTGTCCAAAATGCTGGTTCAAGACTGCAAAGGGGTATGCTCAGCCTAATGTGATGGAGATAGGTTTGTCCCACATAAAATTATAAATGGTATGTATCATCCAGCTATTCACACTGAGCTGGCAATTAACTCAAAGATCTTCTGATGGGGAGAAACATGAAAATATTGTAGCCATGGGGCTACCTGAAAGTGCAGGTATTCTGGGTTCTGAGGGAAAAAATCTGTATTTACACTCAGAAATGTTTTTGCATGGATGAGAAGCAAACACTTCTCACTCAGCTCTCGCAGCTGTTCCTCAGTCCTGATGCAGCAAAATCCAGTGCAAACTCCCACAGGGATGAGAGGCTGGGTCACTCTCTGTGGCCTCTCCTGGCTTGGCTGATCTGCCAATTGGCATTGGCAACTAATCTGTGCCAATTGGTTCCAGTTTCCATGTCTTTCTACCCATTCATGGACCTTCACAGGAAAATCCCATTCCATGAATCCAGATCCTAGTGAATCACAGAGAGGAAGGAGCAGACAGGGAAAGGAATCATGCTGCACACAGTTCTTGGGAAAAGCTGAGAGGAGGCTGCTCTGGGCTTCAACTCAGACTTGCTCAAGCAGAAAGGTCATTATAACAGCAGGGACAGGACTCAGGGTAAGGATACAGGGAAAGCCAGCAAGCAAGGAAGAAATTGGGTGGATGGAAAAGAAAAGAGAATCTTTTTTTTCTGGTGGTGTATGTCATTAAAAAAAGGTCCAGAAGGACCAGCAAGCAGCTTATCTAATGCTCTGAATTTACTATGGAGGGTGCCTGGTTTTCTTTTTCTTTTTTTTTTTTTTTTTCCCCCCTGGTTAACTTCTGATAACGTCTCTTCATTTTGGTGAGTTCAATTTCCTGCCTAAATTTATTCATGACTGGTGTCCTCTTACGTCAGTGTGGCCTTTAGATAAACAGCCCTTCTTCCTCCTTAATGTTTACTCCAGCTGATAACACTGAGTTTGAAAGGTAAAAAAATAACCCAACTCCTTTATTCCCCTTATTTATCATCCCAGTAGGGAAATCTCACAGTTGCAGACAGCGAGCGTGGGATACTGATTCAGATGAAAAATGGATGATGATGATGTCTGCACAGAGATTTCCTGCTTAAAGTCCTGCAGGGATCTGGTCACTGGAGCCCAGAGAATCACCCACATGCAGGGACCTTCTCCCAAAGGATTGAACAGCATTCCAGACTCCAGGGAACAGATTAATTAGAGCCCACTATCGGTGGATGCACATAACACACACAGCTCATGTGGAAGCTCTTACCCCACAGATAGCTAAAATGAGTTATGTGAATTTAGATCTGACTCCCATCCTCATGGAAGGAAAATGTTTTATTGCATCCCTAATCACCTTTGACCAGGATATCCCAGAAATTAGCATGTGGTTGGGAGATGGACACAGGACTGACAGGAGCCCCACAATCCTGTACAACCTCACTCGTGGGTTTGACCTGATCAAATCCTTAATGTTTGAAAACACCTCTAAGACCACCAAGTCCAACTTCAGAAAGGAACAGATATAAAATATAAATATATACATTTTGGACTTTGATAATCAATTTATTCCTTCTCCATATAAGTCAAATGGCAGCAATCATGGATTTTTTTTTTCCTTTCAAATGAGAAGAGGATTTGAATTCTTCCCGAAGTACCACCTCACATGCATTTGCAAGGTGATTTTTGATGCATTGTTTAAGAGGGGCAACAAAATGAGGTGGAAATTGCGAGGGTACTTACTGAACTCACGAAGCAGTGCTCAGACTCCCCACTTTCAAAAAGGATGACATCCTTGATGAAGACTGCAATGGCTCTCATGATGAAGGACATGAAGAGGTGCATGTGAATGTAATTTCGAGTACAGTGTAGTTTTCTGTTGGGAAGAAATGAAATTTTTCTGAATAGCAAATCTTCTCAAAAGCATTATTTTTATATTTACACATTTCTTCTACTATGACATAGAGTCCCAATTAAACATTAGAAACCCTGAGACAGGCGATAGGCTCTGGTCTGATGCACATCACCACAAATCCACTTAAGCCTCTTTAATTCCACAGAATATGGCAATCCATGTATCTGCAGCAGTACTGCTGCTTTTTCAATCCTCAGAAAAACAGGAGAAAATACAGGATGACAGAAAACAGGTCACTCCCACTGCTCTACACTGGAAAATAAATGTTTTTGACTGAGTAGACTGTGCTCATGATAAAGGGGTTTTTTTCTACAGAATGTTTCTGCTGCAATAATTCTTTTCAAAGTGAAATGTCTTTTCAAGCCAGCAAATAAATTCTTAGCATCTGTTGCCAGAATTAACACACATTACAGACTTTCTGGAATAATATGAACTATATTTTCACTTAAAAATTACTGGTTGTTAATGATACTGAGAACTACACCAGAGTTTTTCTATCCCTTGCCTGCTAATATTTTGAAGATGAATTCTGATCAAAGAGGACATTTTTTTCAAGAGAAAATTTACATCAGCCAAAGTGGAAGGCCTAATAGTCTGGAAATGGGTACTTTGTACAGACACCAGAACCACACCAGACCTCACTCAGCAGCACAATGAAATTACCACCTCTTAACGAGCCACTGGGCACTGGCAAAGGTTGTGCTGCTAATCTCTGATGATGGCAAAATAATGGGGCTGAGCCGAGTCCTCTGTGCCTGCAGGCCAAGGCAAGTCAAGCTAAGCTGTTTCCCACCAAGGACAAACAGGATCCTCAATGGTTTCACCAGCCTGGCTGGCACCTTGTACCTTGTGGAGGTTGTTGGCATGTGTCTGATTGACTCTTCCATTGTAAGAGAAGTGGAGAAAGCACTTGGGAGAAGTGCTAAGTTCCTGAAGGGTGAGGCCAGCCTTGGTGTGAGTTACCCTAGAAAATGTGCTCTGAATTACATGAGGAGATGGAGCCTCATCCAAAGGGTTCTTCCATCTCAGCTTTGTTGCTGATCTCCCTTTACATAAATGAATTTATAACAGGAGATTACTTATATGCAGACATCTTCATTGGAGGCACCCAAATTTAGATGCCTGAATCTATTGCAAAAAACAGACAGCAAGAATTTATCCATTTGCTGCAATCTGGGATTCCAATGCCACTTGGTGGGCTGCAGACTATCTGCCCATCCATCCATGAGGCCCTGGGTCTCCTGCAAGCCCTGAATCCTATCTACCACACTTGTGCACATCTCAGGAACACCAGAAAGTTTAAATGGCCCTGGGTGTCTCTGACTTGCCATAAAGTGACAGCAGGAAGTGTTTTTGGAAAAGACTTTGGGATGAAACAGGCTGCCCAGAGAAACTGTGGATGTTCCATCCCTGGAAGTGTCCAAGGCCAGGTTGGATGGAGCTTGGAAAAGCCTGGGGTAGTGGAAGGGGTCCCTGCCCAGGAGATAGTATGAGATTATCATTAAGGTCACTTCCAACCCAAACCATTCAGGGATTTTGTGATCCTGGATATTTTTGGATGCAATTTTGGATACCATTTTGAATACCTACTTTAGGTAGAAATTCCCTGGTATCCATATACAGGACTCTATGGACTGTAACCCTCTAAGAGAGATCCATCATAGAGCAGTCTGCTTTTGGTGAGATGAACCCACCCAAATAACTGGATTTGGGTTACAACTCCCACACAAAGGTCACAAATCACACACCAAAATACAGTGACACAGAAATATGGAGGAACTTTCCTCCCCTATCCAAGACAGACTGACAGAAATCTTGGGCATCTTCCTGTAACACTCAAAACCTGGACAGCTGGTGCCCTGTTCTTCTAAGTTCTTCTAAGCCTTCTGATGTTTACATTCTTGTAATAAAGATTCTCACACACTTTTCTGTACAGAATTATTGTTTTACATTCTTTTCTGGAGGAGGAGAAATT
>JAYDZK010000113.1:3018534-3037147 GCA_034509185.1 Euphonia xanthogaster | reverse complement strand
TTTCCAGCTTAAAAAAAAGAAAAAAAAAAATCAAGAGGTAAAATTATTTAGGCATGGATCAATTAAAAAAATAATCTATTTTTTTTATGAGAATCTGACTTTGTTTATGGATTTTTTTTTTTTTCCCTCTTGATTGACCCTCGTCTGCCCTCCTTGTCACCATCTTCTATAAACAACCCAAACAACCGAAACCACAAAGAGCAGGGTAGGCAGAAAATCTAAACCCAACCTTGTTTGGAGAAATACCCTTCCATAACATCGAGAGTTGACATTTTTATGTGCTATTTTCACAGGCTTTGACAAGTATTTGGTACTTTACAGAAGCAGGGAGGCTGGGATGAGTTGCAATCCTTTAGCATTTGCACAAGCCAGCTTGGAGGAGGGTTAAAACAAGAGAGCTTTCAGAGATAACACTGGTCATATCTTTGACCACAGATCTCAGAGGTGGTTGAAGCACCGTGTCCTTCCAGCCACATTACTGAGAGCTTTGGGTCACTCTGAATAGATAATTCAAGGGTTTCAGGACAATTTATCTTCCTGGTCTTGCCCAGGTAAAGCTCTGCAGGTGGGGCCTCACCTGAGGGGGGAAGAGGGGCAGAATCCCCCCTTTCCCTGCTGCCCAGGCTGTGCAATCAGCCCAGGATAAAATTGGATTTCTGGGCTACAGGTGCACATGGTCAGCACGTGTCCAGCCTCTCATCCACCAGCACCCCCAAGAGAAAGTCTTCTTTCCAGCCTTCCTGGAGTTTGGGATCCCAAAGGCAGCTCTGACTTTTCTAATTAAAGCAGTCAACCTCCCTCATGTTTAATCTTTCTCTATTATCTCTATTTTTGATGGCACCAGGGCAGAACTGTTCCAGCAAGGACTTGGCCAGGAGAAGGAAGGAGCTCATGGTAGGGGACGGTAGGAGGAAGAGGTTGTCCCACACTTCATTTAGAAGAACAAAGTAGGCCTTCTGCCTCTTAGAGTTATTCCCAGGAGCAAGTTATGCACAGAAGGTTCTTGGTGTTATTCAACAAGCAATTCCCTGCTTTCCCTCCCATATTTTATGGTGACTAATCCTTCTTGTGCAGAGGGGGATGGTTCTGCATGCAGCTTTAATGCAGGGTGTGGGGTCATCTCTGCTCTGGAAACTGCACATAGCAGCTTCTCACTCTTCACTGCACTTGCTAACGACAGTTGGTTCCTATTTCAGAGATATCAAAGCAGAGAATTTGACCCAAGATCATAAATGGAATTGAAATTTCACTCAGGGTCCAGATAATAAAATATTCTTATTAGAAAAGAAAGGGATGTAGATAAGTGAAGGCAATGCATGCCAGGATGTCTGACTGTTTTACAGAATGAAATCAGACAATTTCATCATTGTCTCTTTGAGTTCTAAAACCTTCTGCTTAATTTAACAGGAGTGTGATAATAACAATTATTCGAGGTAGGTGCTAAATTTGGTTTAACTGAGATTTATTTTCCATGGCTTCTATTCAGTAGCCTCAACATTTTTCCCTTGGTTGACAATGGGAAACATTTACAATTCTGAGAGAAAAAGAAGAGAAATACTGATATGCAGTCTTTCAGGAGCCAAGAGTTTTGGGGTTAATGTCATCCAGCCCAAAGTCATTGGGATTCCCTTGAGAGTAAATGAAAATAAATTTCTTTGGAGAGAAATGTGGGCTGAAGTGACCTCTGGAGGTGTCTCTTTATTTCACCATTTTCAGGCAGAACCTGCAGAGACCCAGTGTTGGAACCCTGGATACTGAGAATTTTAGACTTTCTGTGTTGAAAGGCACAGATCCTCAAGAGAACATTACATTTGACCTGAAGCCATAGAGAACACTTCCAAAGTTGATTAATAACACAAAGATTATGAGTGTATAGTTTAAACAGACGTGTGTAACATCACATAGAAAACTTAGAGCCTAAAGTTTTAGAATATAGTAATATATATAAGGCAAGATAGAAGTTTTAAAGCAGTAGCTAATCCTTCTTCTTCACCTTCCTCTTCATGAGTTTGAGCAATATTTTATAATTAGATAGAAAAGCCAACATTGCATAACAGAAGTAGGAAGTTATTAGGTTAAAAATAAAAATAATTAAAGTATCACTTCTTAGTTAGATAGTTTTTCCTTAAAAGACCTTATAGAGTTAAATACAAAGCCATTTTGTAACTTATTAGTGAAATACTGTAAAACTCACAACTTATAAGACTACAATAAAAATAAGAACTAATAAACATCTGAATCCAAACACAAAATACCATCTCTACGCATTAATCCCAACCCTGACCAAAGCAAAAAAAAAAAAAAAACCAACCAAAACCAAAAAACCACAATAATCCTGGGGTAGCCCCTCTGAGCAGATGGAACACAGCAGGGAGAAGAGCATCACATCTGAGAGAGGAGCAGGATAACAACCCCGCTCCCCATTTGCTAATGCACCATTTTAAAGGTCAGCTTGGAGAAGGGCTCATCATCCCTGCATGGACCCCAAGAGCAGCACTTTGGTGCCTACATCATCTGCTGCTTTAGGGACTGCCAGAATTCACAGCTAAAACCTCACACACTGCCCTTCTTTATTTTTCATATTTTTTTTCTTGCTCTTTCTGACCTGAGACTAAAAGTTCATGAAGTTTTTAACTCCTGGAAGCTTATCAGTCTTTCCTGGACCTCATGTCCTGTACAGCCTGCTGGTTTTTTCTACTCCCTTTACTTTTTGCTCCTCAAACTCACTGCCAATTCAACAACAAGAAAACAAAAATCTATTCTTCTTCACAGGCTGCTACTGCATATTCACCCCCCTCAGCCACCTTTCACACAAATTGGACTTTAACAGCAAGAAAAAACTGTGGAAATCAAGGGAAAATAATTAAGAAAGAATTAAAAGAACACAATAGAAGTTCTCCTGGTAACACAGCACTCTGGCAACGCTGCAAGCTGTTGGGTGGCAGGAGCATATCCCAGGAATTCCCAAATCTCCTGTGCAGCAGGAACACAAACCAGAGCTCTGGGTGGGGGTCCTTGCCCAGCAGAGCTGGAGCAGTGGTTTCTGCAGGCACACAGCTCAGTCTGAGGGATGGACACTTGAGGATGTGAAGTGCTGGCTGACCCTAAAGGCAGACTAAGGCTCTCTTCAGCACAGCCCTCAAGTTCTTTTGTGCACCTCTGCCTTTGCTCTTTTCTGTTTCCTTTCCCACTCAGAGCTGGCTCAGATCCCTGTTAACTCTTGGAGTGCCTTGGCAATGTGTCACAGTGCACAGAGACCTCTCACCATACTGAGTCACTGAATCCCAGAATGGATTGGGTCAGAAGGGACCTTAAAAATCATCTCATTCCACTCCTGTCCTGGGCAGGGACACCTTCCACTATCTCAGGTTGCTCCAAGCCCTGTCCAACCTGGCCTTGGACACTTCCCAGGATGGGACAGTCACAGCTTCTGTGGGAAACCTGTGCTGGAGCCTCACCATCCTCACAGTGAGGAATTTCTTCCCAATATCTCATCTAAACCTGCCCTCCTTCAGCTTAACACCATTCCCCTTTGTCCCATCACTCCATGCTCTTGTGAAACATTCCTCTCTAGGCTTTTTGTAAGCCCCCTTTAAATATTGGAAACACATATTAATTAATTCTTGAGATTCCTATGTCCAACATTCACTAACACTGAGGTATGTCTTAAACAGCAACAACAACAAAAAAAGCATGAGCAGAGGTTTAATATAAACACAGTAACCTATTATATAAAGATATAAATAGTTCAACATGTGATTGCAGTGAAATATAACTTTCCATACATAAGCTTTTTCTTGTTGACTGTGGGACTGCTTCCGGTGATAAGTTTAGATTAGATGCTGAACTTTGAGTTAGGTGTGGTGAATCTTGCTTCTAACATTTGTTATCCTCTTTGGACTTTACCCTTCATGTCTCAGCATGCAGCAAACCAGTAACAAACTCCTTCTTGTGGAATGACAATACACTGCAAAGCTAATTATACCTAGGCCAGTGATTGCCAATTTATACACAAACAATATCCCAGAGAACTTTCGGATTCTCTATCAAAATTTAGTAAAATTTTGAAAATGTGTGCTCCCTACAGTGATGTAGATATTTAGCTGGTTGTGATCTGCAGAGCAGCAAAACATAATTTTTATCCCTTTAGAGTTTTTGATGCTTATGTTGCCATAGAAAGACTGGAACCACCATATCTACTTAAGCATAAATATGAATGGGGAGGGCTTGTTTCAAAGTGAACTGTGGAAAATAAAACACCTGCAGTTATGTGTGGGCATCACACAGACAATGGTCTGATCTTCTCAGGTCCTAACATCCTGGAAATTTTGGATGTCCCATCCCTGGAAGTGCTCAAGGCCAGGTTTGGAGCAGCCTGGTCTAGTGGAAGGTGTCCCTGCCCACAGCAGATGGTGGAATGAGTTATCCTGAAGTTCCCCTCCATCTCAAGCCATTCCATAATTCTATGAGTCTATGACATCAAAGGGAAGATAATTTCCTTGACCAAACATTTGAACTCTGCTTCCAAGGATGCTCAAGAGCATCCTTCCCTCTTGAGGAATCAGAGGGGGAATGGGAAAAGTTGGGCATGGGAGGATCATGCAGTTCTGATATTAATCTCTGTTAAATCTTGGTATCCACCCAGGTTTACAAACCTCTTCCCCTGGAGTGCTGTTGGAATCATATCCACAAGCTACAGCATAGGGTGCAGGGTACACATCTGACCAGCCCTGGCTTGTACAATTCCTGGTCACATTCCCTGGAAGAAAAGAAAAAAAGCATGATTTAACAAAAAAAAAACCCTTCAACTCACTGTTAAAACAGCTTCTGCCTCTTGTGGTATAAATGCCAAAGCACAATTCTTGTAACACTTAGAGAAAAACTCTCATACCTCTTCCCTGTTATTAATTTTTCATATTACACAGAGCTCATAAATGGGAGTCATCTATCCTGTTTTAAAGTCCAGACCTCAGTAGAAAAGTACATTTTAATACAGAGGTGCACACAAAGCATCTCTTCCAGTGGTACCATGCTGCCAGTTGTACCCAGACCTTTGGTTCCTGGCACTGCACCAGTATTGTTTGAATGTTTTATTGTCACATTAACTTTGTTCCTGGAAAATTTTTATCTAAACAGAGCAGTGAAGTATTTATGCCTTTCACTGTGCCTGTGAGAAGCCAGGACAGGGATAGATAAAGGGCTCATTTCACACCATGCAGATAAGGCTGGGGGTCTGGGAATTAAATCCAGTCCTCCACACCCAGACCTTGCCTACAGCTGAGCCCTGGGCAAGTGGGATTCCTGGGAAATGTACTGCACTCCTGTTTGTGAACAAAACACTTCAAAATTTGGCTGTGAAGGGAGAAAATCCACACACTGACAACCTGTCTTGCCTGTTTCAACTTGCATACTCCAGGGCAGGAAGATTTCCTGGACTGTCAAGCTTGCTGAGTGCCTGGGGCCTCTGACCAGCTAAAGAGAGCTTTAATTAACACAAGAACATCTCACTCCCTCAGCCAAACTGTCAAAACTGAAGGTCATGTGGCTCTTTGGTACTCAGAACTGCCTGATCCTTCCAGGATTGTAAGAGCAAAGCACTTCTCACTTTGTAAAACATGTCTACTCCCTGTCCCAGCTGGACCTCAAAGCTACATCAGCTTAATCCAGCATGAAGAGAGACCAGCACTCAGGACAAGCCTTACCCCAAGAGGTTTGTAGGCTAAAAGGCCAAGATTTGGGTTTGTCAAAAAATAACAAAGTAGAAGTGCCCCCAACAGCACACTGAAAATTCTGCCAGCACCTTTCTGATCACCAGTCCCCACCCTGCCCACCTCACTAAAATCCCATTATTGGGGCATTGCACTGGTGCCATTCACCTCACAAAACTGGAGAACTGGTCAATACACTAGAATGAACAAAGAGAACTCAAACCTTGCTTCTTAAGGTGAAAAATGACACCAGTGAAGTTCAAAGAGCTTTGCAAACATTTCCAACAATAGAGCTCTTTGCACACAAGAGTAAGAAAACTCCTGCAAGTGGGACCAAATCAGTTATGCAGCTGTGAGTCATGAAAATATTTGAGTATCACCTCCAGAAATTTCTGAAACTTGAGTCATCTGAGCCTCTTCCCAGCCATGGGCCTGTTCTGCACTGAGAACAATCCCCTGCCTGAAGTCACTTCTGCAATCCCTGTGCCAGATGGATTTTGACTTTAAACTTGCCCCTCTAATCTGTCTTTGCAGCAGATCTGAATCTGGGAAATATTGTAAAAGCAGGGCCCCAATGCAGGGAAGAATGAAGAGGAGGACTCCATCGATATCAGAAGGCTAATTAATTACTTAACAGCATTAGACTATTATTCTATATATATTGCACTACATCTAAACTGAAACTGCACAAGCACTCAACTCAACCAAATCTCCTGTCTTCTGCCCAACTGTCAGGACACAGTTTGCAGAGATTGGTCAAGAAAACAAAATGCTCACACCAGAATCCAATCAAGCAAATTCCTGCAGGTAAACAATCTCCCAGCACATTCCACAGGTTCCAAAACATAGGAGCAATAAATGAGATAAGAATTGTTTTGATCATTCTTTTCTCTGCTTCTCTCAGGTTCAGAGACTGTGAATCCCACAGGGAGGGCTCTCAAAGGTGCTTTTCTTCATTTTCACAGCTGCTCCAGAAGCAGCAAGTCAGCCCAGCTCCATGGGCTGCTCTTCCAAGCTTTCCCTGCATGGCCACTGTTTGCAGTTCTTTCCACCAGGGTTCATATTAGGATCATAAAGGATCTTGTGCAAACCAATCAAGGACATGACTGGTACTTTCAGCTTTTTTGAGTTATGCAATTTCTGTTATTTCTTCTTTGTTACAATGGATCCCATTATCTGAACTTCACTGCTTCCCATTTCCTGCTCAAAACTCTGTTTGGGGATGGCTTAAGATTTCACGGTGGTTTTAAATCTTTGTTTCTTATTCTCAGTGAGCTAAGGTGTGTTTCTTTCAGCTTATTTTTCTCCTATTTCTTTTCAACTGCACTTCCTCACAATTTTATGATTATTTAAAAACTTTCACCTCTCTTATTACTTTAAAAAATTATCCCAATGCTTTAGCAGATGTGGAAACCAAGGTAGAGGGGAGAACAATGACAAAGCATCAGTGGGATTAAAAAATAGTAATAAAATTTACTCTGATTTTAGGGAAACTCACTTCCCAGAGAAGGTTTTCTGCCACCCTTTGTAGCTCATGTCACTTTTAGATGTGGAAATTCACACTCATGTTGTGATACAAGACACCTTTCTAAAACCTCTCATGTTCACCTGACATCTGAGAGGTACAAAAAGTACAAGGTTAGAAAATAAAGATTTGATCACACACAATTTGTCTCGAGTAATGGATGATGTCTCTCCTCAGACCAAATAACATTTCTAACTATTACTATTTAAAAATTCACTTTCTATACTGAAAATGAGCATAAAATTTGGGAAAGTGTCCCACAGGCTTAGCTTTCCTCTGAGGTTTACAGGTTCAGGTTAGACTGAAGTACCATAGATTTTTATGTTCCAATGTCAAATCCCAGCTCAGCCACAGATCCCTGATGAAAATAAGACATTTTTTGTGGTCTCCCTGGCTCTTGTTTTTTTCCAGACTTTGGTCATAAAGTCTAATTATTTGTTAATGGAAAGGCAAATTTTTCAAAGCCCCAGAAGTTGTATCTGCCATTTTCCAGAGCTGTTTCTCAGTAATTTGTGTAACACGAGTTCTCCCTAAAATGAGCACCAATGGAGTACATTGAAATCTGGAGCACATTGAAAATGACACTATCAGAAAACACAGGCTTTCTGCACTTGGAATTTATCTCCAGCCTTTCAAAGTCCACTAGAGTTCTCAAAAGTTCCCATTTCCTATCAGACTGGAGCTAAAATTTCCAAACTGTACTCCTGGAGGTTTAATGAGAAAGGAGACCAGAGGTTTATAACTACATGTAATTAGCAATGCAGAGTGGAGGAGATTCACTGAGAGATGGGAAGCATCCCAGTGCCAGCAGGTTTGTGCTCCAGGCTCTCCTCTGTTGTGGAGAAAGAAGAGGCAAGTCCCTGATGAGAAGAGTCCCCTCATTCACATGGTATCAGTTAAAGCCATGAATTAATCTGGGTTTTTTTGTGGGGTTTGTATTTAATTTTATCAATGTTACCACTGTCAAAGTGGTATGACTGTTCCTAAAAGCAATCAGGTGAGGTTTTCCATTAAAAAAAAAAATTGAAAAAGCCACAACTAACTCTCATTCATTTTAATAATAACCTCATAATGCCTTGCAAGGCTCAGTGTCCTGATTTCATAGCATCCCAGAATGGCTGAGGTTGGAAGGGACCTCTGGAGATCACCTGGCCCCAAACCCTTGCTCAGGTGTGGTCACCTAAAATTTAAGCATGACCAGATGCCTTTTGGATATTCTTGGAATCCTTCAAGGATGGAGGCTGCACAAGCAAATCTTGTCTCAGAATTCAGAATCATGAAATCATCAAGGAATGGTTTGGGTTGGAAGAGACCCTAAAGCCCAGTTCCAACCTCCTTGCCATGGGCAGGGAACCTCCCACGAGGCCTCCTCGTTGTCACTGAGAGGAATTTGATGTGATTTATTCATGACACAGCAGAAGAGGAGGGAGGAGTTTGTGGAACAGACATAAAACCAGAACATTTTCTTTATCAGAGGTGTTTGATCTGGGAGTTAAACACTGAGCAGATGAACTGAATAAATGCACAGAGCTGTTGTCTTGCTCTTCAGATTTTTCTTCTACTTAATTTCTTTCTGCCTCTCATCTGTTTCAAACACACCCTTCAAACTCTGAGACATGTCTGAAAGTTCATGTTACAGGTGAAGTTTTACCTCTTTGATCTTCTTGGAAAAAACCCTTTTATTGGCTTTTAATGGGAGTTTTCATTCAGACAAAGAGATCTGAGGTCAATCATGGCTCAGGGGTCTTGGGTATTACTCCCCTGTTGCTTTCCTTGCCTTTTTCTGTAACAACTTCTAAAGCAGAGGGGAAGGTGTGCTCTGCCCAGCAATCAGTCCTGCTTCTCTAGCATCATATTCCACGGACATAAATCAATTTTTCAAGCAGAAACTACTAAAGAAGTAACACTTCTATTATTTACCATTCCTGAGACACTGCTGAGCCCACTGGCACATCTCTATTTTCATTTTCATTATTGATCTGCCCCACTGTTCCTGGGAAACACTTGAAACTTGCAGACAGCTTGCACTTAGCTGGATGCTGAAGTGCTTAGGCCTGGGAAAAACTTGTGGGGAAAGTCATGACAGGATAATTTCCCAATTTGCTTCCTCTGCCTCAGTTGTGGTCTCACAATATCATTCCTTCAGTGCAATTTCTGCCCACTGTTTAATGTTATTTTATATTTTTGTATTTTGTAACTTCATGTCGTAGAGAAACCTGGGGCATTGGGTGAGCACATCAAACAAGACAAACTTAATTTTCTTCCTTTGTTGATTTTCACATCACTTGGCCTGCAGATATTGCTGCCTCATGTCCAGTGCCCTGAAACTTCCTGCACCCCATTTTTGTGGCAAACCTCAGTTTTCCCTTATTTTCCTTTTCCCTTCCTGCACATTTCACTTCTAAGAATGAAGATCCTGATCCTTAATACAGATAATTCCCCTTTCTTAACAATAAAAGTGTTCCCCTTGGTTAGTTACCTTTTGTAAACTATTTGTTTTCTCATCCTAAAAGCAGAGCTGTCAAATTTCAGGATAAAATTCTCATTAGATCTTTTGATCCTGCAATTCTAGAATTCCAGGAAACATTTAGGAGAAAAAGATGGATGATTTTGGGTAGAGATGGAGGTGTAGCCCCAATCCTTCAGAGGTGTGGGGCACAAGCATTGTGACACCTCCGGTGCAAAAAAATCACGGAATGGTTTAGGTTAGAAATGCCCTCTAAGATCATCAAGTACAATCATTAAACCCACACTACCAAGGCCACCATCAAACCATGTCCCCAGGTGCCACATCCACACATTTTTGAGAACTGCCGGGGATGGTGATGCCCTCTCTGAACCTCCTTTTCTCCAGGTAATTTTGCCTTTCCAATATGAAGGCACATGTGAACAGCAGGGCACCTGAGCAGGTCGAGGGTTCTCAGTGAACTCCACAAAAACCACACTCAACTTCTTCAGTATTTTAATGACCATTGTAGCAAATAAGTAATGGCTATGGTTCATTTTGGGGTTCTTTAGAGAGGTGGTGTCTTCTTCTTATCTGCTGCTCTCTGCTCATCCCTATCCTCATTTTATTCAACTTTTCCTCCAGTTTCAGAAGCAATGCAGAATAAAAAGTGTTCACGAAGGAGGTGAAAGGAGAAGGGAAATAAATTTAGAACACCCGAGGAAAAAGGAGTTTCGCAAGCCCAAAACTCAGATGGATCTCACCTCTCTGAGTGGGATTCCTGAGCTTGGTTGTGCCCATCCCCACCCCCTTAGGTCAAATAATCTCAGAGCTGAAGCTTAAAAACTGTCAGTGCTAATTTAACTTGTGCATGGCAGACAATTTGCTTTTGGAGAAACTGTGAGACATAAATCCCTCTTACAAATGTCATCTTCCACGTATGGAAAGAGAGCTGGAATACTCTGGTCAAGGGGTGGAAAGCTATGCACTTTAATAATGAAAGGTGCTAAAAATATTTTCATCTATCTCCCTTACATGGCACTGATGAACGTCATGAAATAATGAAAATTTTCTGGATCTGTGAATGCCATAAAAAATTAATGTCAAATGACATCAGGACAGTTTAAGGGTTTTAAATGCCATGAGACATTTTATCCTTTATTAACCATGAGATAGGATATTAGTCATTTGAAGAGCTTATTCTCCATGAGGCAGGAAAATCACATTAACTCTTTGTTCCCTGGTATTTCACTCTTTTCCTGCTATAAACACATTAAAAATATTTTCTCTGGCTCACAACTTGATAAAAGCTTTCCTGTTCCTGCAAAGGGATCAAAGAGTACAACACAAACATTACCCAGATGATTGAGTTCCTTGAAAGCTGCTCAATGACACTCACTGCTACAAAGGAAGAGCTGCTTCACAACATTTAATGGCATTAATTTTGCAACAAATCCTATAAAACAGGAGGCAATCTTCCCTTCCCTTTATTTAAGATCATAACTGCTTTCCCTGTTTGTTGATGGTTGTGTACAAAGTGCCTGACTCAGAGAGAATCCAAGCTGCTGCTTCTGCTTTGGGAATGGCATCAGTTGTTCTGTTAGCGCTCTGCTGAGGTGGAATTCAATCCTGTTGGGAAGATGGGAAGACATTCCCACATTCCCATCTGCCAGAGCCACTCTGCAATATTTTGATTGCAAATGGAGAGAAATATGTGGTTTATAGACAGTATTAAACTCATCCTGGAGTGGGAATCTAAAAACCAACTGAACTGTACCGCTAAAGGAGCCTGTTCCTCATCTCTGACAATAAAACCAGAGATAGAGTCCTCGAGGTTTAAAAAGACTTCTAAGAACATCAAGTCCAACCACTAACCCAAAACTGTCAGGTCCACACTGAACCACATTCCTGTTTTTTAACACTTCCCTGGACAATGAATCCACCACTTCCCTGGGCAGCCTGTTCCACTGCTTGACCTCTATATATAATCAAATATACACAATATTCGCCTCATCGCTCAGCTCTGGTGGCATGATGTACTAGAAAGCATTTTTAAGAGATTTTTCTTGGTGTTTTACTAACTCTGCTGGTGTATAAAACCCAGTGAATGAATGCTGTGCTCAGGGGGAGGGCAGAGAGCAGGAACAGCAGGAAATTATTCCACACAACTGATCCTATGCACAGGGTCTTGTCCTGCAAGATGTGATATCACAGCAGCTTCTGCCTCTTCTCCCTGGGTGTTGACACAGGAGTGATGAGCTACCAGGGAATTTTGGAAACAAGGAAGTCAGGGCTAGGATAGTGTTGGAACCCTGGCTGCTGAGGATTTCAGACTTTCTGTGCTGCCAGGCACTGACCCCCAAGAGAACACTGCACTGACCTGAGGCCATGGAGAAGCTTCCAAAATGGAATGAGAGAACTGGGATTGTGGGTGTGGAGTTTGAATGGAAGTGTGTGAAATCACAGAGTGGGAAACTCAGAGTTTAAGGGTTTAGAATACAGTGATGGGTATAAAGCAAGATGGGGGTTTTGGGGTGGAGGCTGCTCCTTCTTCCTCCCCTTTCTTCCCCATGGGTTTGGGTGGTTTTGTGTAATTGTCTAAAAAAGTCCCCATTGTGGCCACAGGCAGTTGGTTATTGAGTTAAAAGTAAATATAATTTAAGTATCATGTCTTATTTGGACAGTTTTTCCTTAGAAGACCTTGTAAAGATAGATATGAAGCCATTTTGTAGCTTGTTAGTGAAATGCTGTAGAACTCAGGCTTAGTATGACTGTGATATAGATAAGAATTAATAAACATCTGAGTCTGAACATGAAATATTGTCTCAAGTGCTTTAATCTCAACCCTGACCAGGCAGAAAAAGAAGATAAAAATGTGATACCACCTCTCCTCATGCCTCATGTTTCATGGAGTCCCAAAATGGTTTGGTTGGAAGGGACCTCCAGAATCATCCAGTTCCACTCCTGCCATGGGTGGGGACACTTTCCACTGGACCAGGCTGCTCCAAGCCCTGGCAAAGGTTGCTGGAAAAATGACCAGAATATGACCCTATCATAAAATTGCCTTATTTTGAATGCTGCAACACAGAGAAGTTGGCCCAAGGATGTAATTATTTCATTCCAAGACATTTGGGCTTTTGAGTGATAAGCTCCAGATCAAACCTCATCTGCTCAGGGAAGGGAAAGGAGGACTCTTCCCTCCCCTGACAGGACTGTCTCCTCCTCTCCTTCTCTCCCTCAAAAAAGTTATTTTTGACCTTTTCTCCTTGAATCAGGCTTTGTGATTTATTTTTATCGGATTTATATTCACATTTGACAAGCTTCTCCTCTGGAAAATTTGTCTTTCTTGTAAAAGCAAAATTAAAACCAGTAATTTGGATGTAATATACATCAATTAGCAAATGCTTCTGCACTTTCCCAACTCTTTATCAACCCAGCTGCCCTTTGCAGGATAAGGAGCTGGGAATTTTGAGGAAAACTTATTGATAACAGAATTCCAGGAAAAAAGGTCAGGACCTCTTTGAACAATTGAAACTCTGATACATTTGTCAGCATCAGATTTTCTTACACTTTTATCTCAAATATTTGATTCTCAGCATTCCAGCACTGATCAGACTGGGTAAAACTATGAACTATTTTCATCTTCCAGCAGAGAGTGTGTTCAGGGCTTTTTTTATCAACCATTTGTTTCACCATGGGGATTTATTTGATATGTATTAGCTGAATTCTTCTGAAGTAGTTAGGTTTTTTCACAGAAACAATGAGCAATTTGTAAAAGTAATTCCCTGGTGTCCTTGGTCAAGCCTGAAGTGTTGCATCAGGAAAAAAAAACTGACACATTAACTTTTGTTGCCTTAAATGTTTGCAAAAAAAGAGAGGGTTTAATAAGCTGTGAAAAAATATACTTAATTAAAAAAAAAAAAAAAAAAGGGCCAAGGCAACAAGAGACCACAGACTGCTAAAGGAAGAAGAAGAAATCAGGGCAGGCCAAATTCTCAGAGTAAATTGGTGAGATTCCAGTAACGTCAGTGGTGCTGGGTCAAATTAATCCAAGTTGTGGATCTGGACTGAAGATGATAAGTATGTGAGAGCACTGCTGAATCAAAGGCAGATGAAAACACTGCTGAACTGAACTAAGTATTCCCACTGCCCTCCAGAATAGAGAAGAAAATCAGGTCATGTTTCAGCTGTCTTTCCACAGCTTCCAAAATAATCACAGTTTACTCCTAATACTGCTGTAATTTAGCACTATGCACTGCTTTATTTACACACACAGCACCATTTTAATCCACATTTTCTTCTTCTTTCCATTCTCCCAAATTAAATTATAGCCTTGATGGCTCTGGGTAATGCACAATGAAAATACTCTCCTTGAGCTATGATTCTAAATCCCCAAATGGATTTGTATAAATAAACTGCTGAGGTATCATTCCTCTGTCACTTGATATATTAAAAATTAGGATGCATTTTTCCCTCCATGCTGCTCTGAAGCAGGAAATAATTTTCATTTTCCTTTGCTGTACCACAATCAAAGTTTGTAGGCAGCAGTTTAGCTTAATCATACTTATGCAATTACTGTCAGAGCCTGACATTTTCCTTTCACCTTTACTATTCCCAGGAGATTAAGCTATCAACCCTTCAAGATCATTACAGTTGTTTACATGCAGGTGGCAAAAGGAGTCTCAAACAGCAGGAAATCTTTATCTCTGGCTATGGCATAAACCAAACTCTTTGTATTTTGGGGATTTTTTATTTAGTGGAATGGAATGGAAGCCATATCCACACCCAAGAAAGGGACTAAACAGGGAAACACAAACATTTTTTGAGACAGCAGTGTAGGAGTTCTAAGGGAATGGCTGTTCCACAGACAACCCAGGATGTGTGTTTCCATGCTGAAATGATGGGAACCACCTGGATATCAGATAATCCTTTCCACTTTTCTTCTCCTCTTAAGCCAACCTACCAAGGTCGACATGGTTGCTGCATTGAGAGGAAACTTTGCAGAAGTGTCAAGTAGCTGAGGAGGAGGAAGGAGCAGCAGATGTGTCTGACAGGTTTTGATTCTCCACTCCATTTTGTTTTGTTTTTTTTCTTTTTTTATGCCAGTTAAACAGAACCTTCTGCAGGTGTTCCTGCCCCTGGGGAGGCTGCTCACAGCAGCTGCTCTTGGGCTGCCCAGCACCAGGGCTGTGTGAGCTCTGAAATGTCAGGGCTTGAAAGCAGCAGCTGTTTCTGCAGGGCTCCTGTGGTTGAAAGGAGTTGGCAGAGATTTAAAAACCTGTCTGGCTTCTCAGCCACCCCCTGCCTTGGCCTTTAGGAAGCAGCTCTTGCTCAGGTGAGATGTTCTTGCAGGTGCACACACTCTAGACAGTCCCTGGACTTCCTCATGTTTATTGGCCCGTAAGTAAAGCCATAGCATCAAAACAAAGACTGGTTTGGGGTGGAAGGGACCTCAAACACCACCCAGTTACCTCCTCCTGCCCTGGGCAAGGACATCTTCCCCTAGACCAGGTTGCTGGCCTGCAACTCTTCCACATAACTCTGGACACCTCTCAGATGCCACAGCAAACTTTGTTTCCTGTCCTATTTTCACCTGCCCAGCACCACCAGGACATAAAATGCAAGGCACAAACAAAGCCTTCATCATTTTTTTAATTGATTTCCTAAGGGAAAGGAAGTTTCTGCAACCCTGCTGCATGTCTGCCAGTCCCCACTATTCATCAGATACCTTGGCCAGGTTCAATCATCATTAGACAAGGGGTGAATGCTTCAAGGATATTAATGTCTGCTAGGGATGGTTAGGAAGAAAGAGGAGATGGGCAACAGCTGGTGTTGCAATTATAAGAATTGGATATTCAGGATTTTAATCATAATATTTGACACCATAAAATCTTCAGAATGGAAAATAAACCATATTTTGCAAGGCCTTCTGCTAACAAAGATCTTTATTCTTTTCTTTTTAAATCCCCTGGGCAACCAGCACAATCTGGTGAACATTTCTATGGTTAAACTTGTTGTTGTTTTTCATTTTATATAAATAAAGTTATTTGTTTAATTACTCTGTTCCCTCAAGTTGTTAAACCCACACCAAGATACTTTTAATTTGTCAGTATATTATAGTCCTCATTTCATTAAACTGAAGCAGTTACTTAAAGCTTACGAGGTTCACTCCTCCAGCACAGACACAGAAATCAGGATTACCTCAAAGGATCTCCTTATTTCTCTAGCTATATAATCTCCTCTTTCTTTACACTGTACGACTAAGTCTTCTATTATTGCTATAGAATATTTAAAACCCATTCAAAATGCTATCAAGGTGGTTTCCAAAGACATTTGGAATGAAAATCATTAAGAAAGCCATTTTCAGTAATTTCATGAACTCCATTTCTTCCCTGAATTTATATTTTAGTGTTAAAGGTAATAGTATGGTCATGTAAGTAAAAATTACCATAAATTTAATTAACTGCATTGCTTAACATAATAAAACCCCCTATCTGTTAAACAGAGGATTTCTTAATTAAAATAAAAAAGATTGTATATTTCTTGAACTGCTCTTTCCAGTGACAAGAATGCAGCAAAAATTTCACTTGGCTGAATGAGGAAATTAAATGAAGGGATTGCTTTCCACACGGGATTCCTTAGGCCACCACAACCTGTGTGCAGCCTCAAGAAAATGCACAACCAGACTAAGCATTTACTCAGTAGATTATCCTTCTTTTTGAACCAGAGTCACAAATTCTGCTCTGTGCTGCAGTTTTCAACCTCCTCCTGCAGCTGAACTTCAAGCACAAGTTAGAAATCCAGCTGGATAATTAGTGTCTTATTAGTGTCTTGCTAAAGCTTTCATTAAGCAACCTTTTCATGTGTCGAGGGTGGATGGGATTTCAAGATCTGATATTTCTCACATGGAGATAAAGGGGGCGAATGGACAAAAATAATCCTTTCCAAGCACAAATGAATAGCTGGGATGACTGGGATGCAGAATAAAGCAGTGGAGCAGCAAAAGGTTCACCATGTCACAGGAGAGGGAGGCAGACACAGATAATTTTGCTCTAGCAGTATTTGCCATATTAAATAAATGAGACTCTTCAGCTTCTTTGCACAAATGTTACTGATTCTCTGTGACTGCAAGGACTATAAATTTCAGGTTGCATTTCGCCCCTCGCTGTGCAACACCTTGCAAAAAACTGAGGTATCCACTGTCAGTGTTGAACCAGCATGAGCCTCAAGGACATTTCCAGCAGAAGGCAGTTCATTTAAGGATCTTTAATTAATTAAAGACAGGAATCAGGACCTGTCTGTCTTATAAGCTTCCAGGAGTGTTGTACTCTGAGTCTTGAAAGTCATGAATGCAAGAACTCTTGCAATGCTCAAGACATCAATCTTGGGGCTTAATTTTTTAGGCTCTTCTTAAAAATCTTATGCAAAGAAATTCTAAATAATGTGCTCATTTTCTGTTTAATTACTGCTTTTTTTGGCTTCTGGTTCTGTACAATAATATGGTAAAGAATTTGTCCTGAGGACCAAGAACTGTTTCATAAAGAGATTAAAAAGCATGGACGAAATTATCATGAGCAATGTGTTGAGTGGACTCAGTCCAGCTCCCAAAGGGCTCTAACACTGCATTAGGCAAAATATTTGTACAACTTATAAAGCTGTGAGCATGAATAAAATTACATGAACTCCCTTTGATCTTTCCTAAGGGCAAAGATAAAAGGATACTTACAAAGGGATGTGAAATTTCACCTTTCTGTTGCCAATGCCTTGTAAGTCACAGGTTCTGTCTCCATTTCTCATTCCAGTTGCTGAGCTCTTCATTTCCTGGGCACTCACTTGTAATAGGTTTTTCTCACGATAACATTGTAACTTTTTAGATTAATTTAAAAGATTTTATTACTTTTAGATTAATTTATTATTTTTTATTAATTTAATTTTTTAAATTTTTTTTTAGCTTAAAAAAAGCTCACAGGAAACAGTAGTTCCTCCTCCAAAGTAAAACAAACAAATATCAACCAGAATAATGATTCCATTATTTGCCTGTTCAAGTTCTTTAAGGTTGCTACTTTTTTTTCATTTTCACGACTGTAAGAGATTGATCTGAAATTTAATTACATTAAGGAGCCAATGAAAAAATAAATATGAGAAGTAGTATTCTGTTTGTAAGTAGACATGGCCACATTTTTAGATGTGGCACTCAGAGACATGGGTTAGAGGTAGGGCTTGGCAGGGCAAGGTTAATGCCTGGACTCAGTGATCCTGGAGGGTTTTTCCAACATTCATGACTCCAGGATTCAATGATTCTATACCCAGGTAGAGATGTAAAAACAGGTAAAAATGTATTTTACATTTACACTTTCATGTTGTGTTAATGGTTTTATTTTCATAGCATACCAGAGAGACTGGAAGGAAAATTAGCTAATATTCTACTGGAGATTGTTATGGTAGTTATATATCACTATATAACTATATGATAGTTATCTCCTAATCACCATCATCTCAAAATTCTCAATCACAATTATTCCCACAAGATGTCCAGGAGGTACAACCTGACTTTTCCATTGCCTGCAAATTGATACTGCCAGAATTGAGTAGTTTTATTCAAGTCACACAGAGAGCAAAGCTCCTTTCCTGAGACCCTGTCTTGCTTTGAACAGACAGGTGTCTGCTAAGGAAAGCAGGAGCCTCCCTTGAAATGGAAAATGTAAACCCCCTCCCTCCAAATTATTATAATTTTGAAATTAAGGGGTTCTCAGGCAAAGATATAGGGGTAGGAATAACAGTTCTTTATTAGGGAAGAAAATAAAAATAAAAATGCAGTGATACAGAACACCACTGCCAGAGTGAGAGCAGGAGCTGCCCCCCTGTGTGTCAGGGTGGGGGCACAGCCCCATCCCAGGGGGG
This sequence comes from Euphonia xanthogaster, assembly GCA_034509185.1. Taxonomy (NCBI): domain Eukaryota; kingdom Metazoa; phylum Chordata; class Aves; order Passeriformes; family Fringillidae; genus Euphonia; species Euphonia xanthogaster. The sequence continues at coordinate 3,018,567 of JAYDZK010000113.1, read as the reverse complement.
CTCAGCCCTCCTGCAGTGCCAGCTGTGGCTCTG
>JAYDZK010000113.1:3007053-3018434 GCA_034509185.1 Euphonia xanthogaster | reverse complement strand
GTGTCATTGGATAAAAAGTCCCCATTGCAGGCACGGGTGGTTGGTTATTGGGTTAAAAGTGAAAATAATTGAGGTGTCATTTCTTAATTGGGCAGTTGATCCTTCAAAGGCCTTGCAGAGAGAGAGAAGGGGCTCCATTTTTAGTTTGTGAGAGTGAAGCGCTGCAGAACTCAGGGTTTGTGAGACTGTGACAGAGATAAGAACTGATAAACATCTGAGTCCAACAAGAAACACCATCTCACACATTTAATCCTGACCCTGGCAGGAGAAAAGAAGCCAAGAATCCACAGGATAGGACTCCAGGGACTTTGAATTTCCCTTCTGTGCCTGCAAAGAATTTTGGTGTGGCCTTGGGCAAGTCATGTAATCAGCATGTGCTGGTTAATGAGTGCAGTGCCCAGGCCAGTTGAACAGGGGTGATATTGTGCCCCTACCCCCATTCCTAATTTATCATGTGTGTTTGCACTACAAGACTTTAAAAATGGAGGGTCAGCTCAGTGCAGGACCTCCAGTGCAAAAGAACTCAATTCTCTGTTAAGGCCTTCAGGGCTTCTGTAATAAAAATAGTGAAAAATAACTATAAACGACCAGAAGGCACAATCAGCCCTGTTGCTGCACAGCCCGTTGAGAGCTGAGTGTTAAACTAAAGCTTCTCAGAATACTCTGAACAGTGAGTTAAGCTACCTCCTCCATTAACCTCCCCTGCCCATTATTTGTCAGGTTAATTCCTTGGTCTGTGGTCAGATTTATCATTCCAGCAGAAAAACAACCCCAACTTTATTATGTCCAGTTCCAGCTTGTTAATTTTCTGTCAGAGACTTAATTAATGATTGTGCTTAACTGCTTATTTTGCACCACAAACACAACTGTCCCACAGGTTGATTCAATCTTCACTGCACAACATCCATATTATTGGATTCTACCAGGAGCCATTTTTGCATCCCTGTGATCCACAGCAGTGCTGCTGCAAGTGCAGGGAGGATGTTTTGATGTTTGGGAATTCATGAATGGCTTGGAAACCTCCTTCACCTCATATCAAAACAGGACGACCCCCGTGGCAGGGAGGAATGATGAGGAGGACTCCCTTGGTATCAGGAGGCTAATTAATTACTTTATTAAACTATATTATATTATGTTGTAGTTCGTTTTCTTTGTTTGGCAGGTTCACTGTTTAATTTGTGGTTTTGTAATTCCCCTGTATTGTCCTCCCCCTGTCTTTGGAGTGGCACAGGCTCCCCATTTTGTATCTTGTGTTTCTAAAATTACACGTACTCCCTCATTGCTGTTCAGTTCGGTTAGGTGTCAATATTTTTGTTTGTCACCCAGACACTTCCTACCAAGTTTTAATCCCCCAGCTTCCCAGTTGTTAACCCTCCTATCCCTGCCCTTTTTCCCCAGGATCGTCCTTGCTCTCCCCTCCTACTGAGTGTCAATCCTCCCCCAAACCTGCCCTCTCTTCTGGGGAATACCCTGTCCATGGTGGTGTTCACTGGGGTCCCAGGATGAAAGAATCTTGACTCCATGTTTCAGAAGGCTGATTTATTCTTTTATGATATACATTATATTAAAAGTATACTAAAAGAATAGGAGAAAGGATTTCATCAGAAGCCGTGCCAGGAAAGGAATGGAATGATAAAAAAATTCTGTGACTGACCAGAGAGTCCGAGACAGCTGGACTGTGATTGGCCATTAATTAAAAACAGCCACATGAGACCAATCCAAGATGCACCTGTTGCATTCCACAGCAGCAGATAATCATTGTTTACATTTCTTTTCTGAGGCCTCTCAGCTTCTCAGGAGAAAAAATCCTAGCAAAAGGATTTTTAAAAAAATATGTCTGTGACACCTATCTATTATGTGTCCTTTAGAACCCTATTTGTTTACCCAAGTTATTCCCATCCCTAGTGCTCCTTTATTAGTTCAAGTGTAAAATATCCTGCCTTCAACCCCTCCCCAGCCATACCCCTATTGTTTGCTACCCTAAACCCCTCCTCCCGAGCGATGTTATAAAAGCTCTTGTTAGCCCCAAGTCTTTGTGTTGGGTGCTGGCCATGAGATAAAGCCAGCCCAGTTTCACCCCAAGACCTGTGCTGCTGCCTTTTTGTTCCTGTGCTGAACCACCGCTGGTAGCTGGGATTTGCAGATGCTGGGAAGGATGAAAGTTTGACAAGAAAGTCTCACAGATATGCGTGCTTGGCTGAAAGATTTTTGAATGTGAAATCTGATGAAGGAATAGAGTTGGAAGCAAGTTTTGATATATAAGAAAAGAATTGCTGAGCCAGTCTTAGTGGATAACTAAGGAGGCAAAGGGTGTTTTAGTTAGAAGGGGGTTTTATGGCCTAGAGCAAAGGATAAACACACCCCAAACAAGAACATGTTTTTACCAAGCAGAAAGCACAGGCAAACAAGTCAGCAAAGTTACAAGTAGAAAAAGGTCTCCGAATTTTCCACTGCAAGAAAACTGAAAAACAACTTCTAGCTTGAACTGTAATGTCCTAACTTTTAGTGATTGGAGAACAGTACCATGAATATGGTAATTATAGCAGTTATGATAGGCTATAGGAAAAAGTTAAGGGATAGATTGGTTCTTCTGTATTAAGGTGCTCAGCAAAGAAAAGTATAGAATGCATTGTAACCAAAATTAAAGGGTCTCCAGGCCTGCCTGCAGCTGGAGCTGGCAGCTGTGGGCACAGCTCTCTCACCCACAACCCTGGGCTGCTGTAACCTCTTGGGTGGAATAAACTGCACTTGGAAGAGCTGCCTGGAGTCCTGCATCCCTCATTTCGGCTCTTACACGGAGCTTGTGAGGGGCCTGTCACACACCGCTGTTGTTGTCGTCGCCCGGCCGGGGCCTTGTCGTCACCGCCACAATATTACTCTGTGCTACATTACATCTAAACTGAACCTGCCAGGCTGTGTTACATTACATCTAAACTGAATCTGCCAGGCACTCCACTCTGCACACACTGCCCAGAATCTCGTGACTGTCACCTGACAGTCCCAGACACACACGCACACACGCTTGGCCCTGACAGGCCAAGGAAACAAACCACCATCACTCTGGGTAAACAATCTCCTCATTGTGTTCTACTGTTCACATACACACAGGCACAGCAAATGAAATGAATAATGTTTTCCCTTTCTCTGAGGTTCGGAGAATGTGATAACCCAGAAATATTCTTGGGAAGAATTGTGCCTGGCTTTTCTCTGTGAAGGGAAATGTGGCGGCAGCCTCACGCTAAGAGCTGGTTTCTCCCTCTTATTGAGATGTTCCCCCCGTGGGATGCTGAGAAACCCCCCTGGGAGCGAAGCTGTGGAGCTGATTTGGGATTTGCTTACCCAGGTAGGAGGTCAGGAATCTGAAGTACTTGGGGCACGGCCGTACCACGACTTCTCCCACCTCTGCTTCAGGCCAGCACGTGATGTTGTCCCACTGCCTGCTGCAGCCTGGGGGAGAGACAAAAGCAGATGGTGGAGCACTCAGGAGTGCTGGATGCAGCACAGCAGCTCTGCAAAGGTGTGTAGAGCCCCTCACCCCAGCTCAGGCACCTTTTGGAACGAAACCCCTCTGAATATTTCTTTTAGGCACTCAGGTTTTAGCTCCCCCGGTCCCTAAAATTCAGCGCCGTAATTTTCCAGAAATCAGTATGGATAGAACAGCAGACAAGGGGAAAAATAATAATTAAAAAAAAAAAAAAGGCAAATCAGGCTTGATACAAGAACAGTGTCTTCTCCCAGATTAAAAAGGCAGAAATTCCCAATTAAATATCTCTCTTCCTTGCCCTTGTCACTCCCTGTGGCATTAAAACACCTGATCTGAACCTGTGAGATCTTGTCCCCTTCCTTCTGTGTTTCCCCCAAATGCCATCATCTTTTCCTTCCCATTGCAGTGATTGTGCAGCTCTCACAGCAGGAAAGGGACACAGATGACAATAAAGGGATCAAGGAGCAAAATGCCTTCACCAGAAGCAGTTTTCTTCCTAAAAAGAGGAAAGGTACAAAACACTGCTGGAGGCTGAGCAGGGACAGTGCTGTGGCCAGGAGAGGATCCCTGTGGAGGAGTGAGGGAAGGTGACACATCCAAGCTGGGAATGATGGAATAGCCAACACAGGGAGAAACCCAGGGGTTTGTCAAAATGAAGCATTGCTGAAGATTTTCTGGGTAGGATAAAAGATTTAGTGGAAAGAAAAATACCATGTCTTTTCCACAGACTTCCAATGTTTTGATTTTGCCCTTTTATTTCTCAAAAGGCATTAATAGCACCTCATGCATGCTGCATTGTTAGATCATGTAACATTAATGCTGAAGCCAAAAGGAGTTGGCAGGTTTGAATTTCAAAAAAAACTAAAGGACTCAAACACATTTTTACATTGATATGTCACCATTTTAGAGTTCTTTGCAGAATTTTGACATTTCCCCCACTGCTTATATTTCCAAGAGCCAGGCACTCCAGTTGCTGCCTGGGAGAGATGGATGAGTTGTCTGCAGAGCTCCCTGTTTCCAGCACCTCTGCTCTCAGTTATTTGTCCATAATAAAAGTTATTTAACATTTAACAGCCCATCAGATGGAAACACTCCCCCAAATGTGACTCATGGAGCTGTTGAGGTCACCAGCCCCACAGGAGAGAGTCTGGGGTGTGAGGAACAAAGTGGTGTCAAAATGTTGAGGAAATACTCCTCATGTGCCAGCAAAGGGAGCAGTGAGAAGCCCTGTCAGGCTGCACTTGTTGGTAATTACACCCAAATTCCTCCTTTAAATCATCTTTTACTCCCTGAGCTAAGGAAAGGGCTGGTGTCATCCCCAGGCAGATCTGTCTCAGATCAATAGAGAGCACACAGAAATGCTTTGAAGCTGGAAATGAACCCTTAGCTGGCTTTCAAAGTGATTTTACAGGTTTTTCCTCCCTTCTTCTTTCATGGACAAACTGAACTTTTCAAATAATGAACTGAGCTGAGTTTATCAGAGCCTGAAAAATGGAATAACTGATGGTGTCTGCTTCATGCAGAGCTCATTAAAAGTCAGGTTTCAGGTCCCTGTATCAGGTGCCCAGCTCAGGTCTCACAGCCTCACACTTCTCTCCCACCAAACAGCCAGCAGCTCCAACAGTGTCAGGATATTAAAGATTCCGTGGAAAATGATTCCGTGGTGGAATATTTCACACTCTACAATCTTTTCCTCCACCAAGTGCAATAAATTAGAGTGCAGCCATTACCTCATGATGGGTTATAATACAAAATAAAAGCCTTCTGATAGCATCAGATGGCTTTTTAAATGCCCTGAATTATGCACTCTGAGAGTTTTGGTGATCTGTATCTTTTTCTCTGTTGACATTTTTCAGCAACACCTGTGATGTGTGAAGGAAGCTTTCAGGTGCTCACTTTTGTACAAAAAGCTTTATTTTTTTTTCTGCTAAAAAGAAAGTGAAACTGGCCTTGCAAGACACATAAAGCGTATTTTTACAAATTATTGCTTCTGTAAACACACCTTCTACCTGCCTGATAGCTCTTACCACACCAATCTTCCTCACTGCTGCCCCAGACATGCTGAAAATATTTCTGCAATAAATAAATAAGGGAATGGAAAGCAGAACTCTGGCTGGCAGTGCCTCTCACCACAGGATCAGTGAATCTTGGAATGGTTTGGGTTGGAATGGACCCTAAAGATCATCTCATTCCAAATCCCTGCCACTCTCCCAGGCTGCTCCAAGCCCTGTCCAGCCTGGCCTTGGACACTTCCAGGAATCCAGGGGCAGCCACAGCTGCTCTGGGCACCCTGCTCTAACAGGTCTGTGTCTTTCTTGGGCTAATTATCTGCAGTTCAGGAAAATCAGTAATTTTCAGTGAGTAGAAGAGAGTAACTGAAGTTTAAAGAATTGGAACAGTTGAAGATTGATACCTGCAAAATGCTTGGCATGCACAGTCCAGTGCTGTAATAATCCCATCACAACTTCAGGTAAAACTTTGTGCCCTTTCATCTGACCCAGCACACAGAAAACATTTCTCAAAGAACCTTCCAGAAAATGCTTTTCTTCCCCCCCAACTGATAGACTTTATCCTAGAAAACTGCTGGGATTGGGGGCTTGGCAGGCAAAAATCCATCTGAGGGCAGAAGGAGCTGCACTGCACCTTGAGGGAAGGAAATCCCTCCCTCCCCTGTGGCATCACTTGGATGCAGCAAAGAGGACACATTTGGCCTGACCACATCTTGCTTGGGGATTGATAAGTGCTTCCCTATTAATGAATTAATTATAAATGGTGTGTTCTCCCTTGCCCTCAGTGTCTGCTGGGAGGTCACAAAGGTGTTTATCAATCCTCACCCAGTGCAGCAAGTGCTGATGAGTTAAAACCACACCTACTCTCCATTTCCATCAGGAGAAGTGCTCTGCTCGTGTGCCAGTCCCAAAAACCAGGGGATACACACTGCCAGGGGCTGTGCCTTGCTTTGGGAAGGATCTCAGGTGAATCTGGAGGAGCTGTACAAAAATAAGTGTCAGGCTTTTCCAAGTCAGCAGCTCTTACCACCTCTCTGGGTGTCTCAGGTGCGGTCTTTAAAATCTTGTCATTATAAAAATAAACTTAAAAAAAAATTAAACAAATATTTTTTAAAAGAAGAGGAGGTTTTTGCCCATTTTAATTATTTTAACTGTGACTCTCACACCCTCAGCTTTGCCCTGCCCTTCCTTGCCAGAACCTCAAGTGCTCTCTGGAGGTGAATATCTTCTCCTAGAGGGCTGCAGGGAGAAATCCTTCCCTCCTCTAAAGAAGCTGGAGCTCAGATCCCTCTATCCAGCAGCTCAGTCTTCCTCTCTGCAAGCCAAATACCCCACCAGCAAGCCAAGAGCTGCACCAGCCTCACTCAGAGCCCTCCTCTAAGAGGTTCTGGCTCAGAAGTAGCTGCAGACCAGTGACACAGTGCTGGCTGCAGGGCATCTGGAGGCCCCAGCACATCTTTCCCACTGTCTCTGCTAAAAGTGGATCAGAGTTCTCATTTCCTCTCCCTTTGAAAGGTTAATAAACAGAAAACAGGTCAATTCTCACATTGGTTTGCAGAACTGGCAGGCTGGAGCATTAAAAACCAATTTATTGGATTCATATCTACACTTACAGCAAATTGTGGTCAAAGCTTATCTAGGAAGCAGCCGAGAATAACTTTCCCTCATGAATAAACATGAATTCCAGAGCTTTGGCACAGCCCTGAGATGGGACTTGGTCTGGCTGAGGAAAGAGATGAATGGCAGCAGGCTGGTACCAGGCTCTCTCTGAAGCCAGGAAAATTCCCAGTTCAGGGGAAAACCCTTTCAGCACATCAGCCTTTCACTAAATCAAGGAATTATTAAGGTTGGAAAAGACATCCAAGGGCATCAAGCCCAACCCCACCCCCCAAACCCTCCCACCAAATTCTCCCTAATGCTTGGGGTCACTCCAGGTCTCTTCTGAAAGACATTCCCTCACATTTTGCTCTTGGAATGCCTGTTCAGATGCAGGGGTGCCCATTTGACCCCTGGGGTATCTCAGGAGCTCTCAGCACCCCCAGGGATAACAGCAGGGCAAAGGCACAGCTAAGGGAAACCAGGCTGAGCTATCCCAGGGCACCATCACAGCCTGGTGTGCTGCAATAAAGTCTCATTTTCACTCCAATTTCATACCAGCAGGCAGTTTCCAAGCTCTCAGGACTGTAAACAGCCACGGGGGGACATTTATTGTCCCCCTGACAGAGCCAGCCTTGGTGCTCACCCTTGGCTTGCCTCGTTAAAAGCATCTCATTACAGCCAATTATCACAGCATCCATCACCCTGTCCCAGCTGAGCTCTGATCCCTTCCTGACTGAAGGGAACAGACCCCAAAAGATGGTGCCTGCAACAATCCATAACTCAGCACCACCCAGGCAGTTTGAATTTCACCTCAGTGGAGGAAAACCCACCATGAGCCCTGGGTCACTGCAGCCACCACAGACTCCAGAGAGCAGAGACCTCCCAAATGAAGGATGATTTTCTATTTGAAAGCTGTATGAAATAATAAAAAATACCAGAGATAGATTCTTTTTCTCACATAAATCTTGTAAATTAAATGCAATTGGATTTTGATTCTGAACCTAGGAAAATTTTTAGAATTCACAACTTCTCGTGCCGAGGCATTGCACAATTGAAGTGTCCACTGACAGAAAAATTCTGTCCTTTTCTGAATTCACTTTGAACCTGCTCATTGCTGCTTTCACTAGGAATTGCTCAGTTCTTTTACAAAGACACAAATATTCACAGCCTAACCACAATATCCCCTTCCCTGGGGAGAAAACCCATAAAATCCTCTTTAACATCCCTCCTCGGGCATCTCTTTTTCAAGCTGAAGTGTCCCAGCCTATCCAGTAGCTTCCAGCATGGAGACAGCTCCCTATCATTTCTCCCCTGGATCTTTGGGGGGTTAAATTCTACCCCATCCCGCCCTGGGCTTGCTGAGTAGGGTTTTACCTGGGCTTGCTGAGTAGGGTTTTACCTGGGCTTGCTGAGTAGGGTTTTACCCTGTTTTTCTGTGACAGATTGGGTTTACTGGGGTTGGTTTGGCTCTGAGGTTTCACTAAATGCATCCTCGCTCCTTTCCCTGAAAAAGTCACTGCCTGTGACTTTTTCAAAACCAGGATGAAATTCCAGCACAGACCCACACAGCACCTCATCATTCCTCCCTGCTTTTCACCTTGACCTCACCTTTCCACAGATATTAAGATGTTCCAACATCTTTTTTTCTGCCTTAAAACAGCGGTGGAGGCTTTGCTTTGGTTTTGCTGTTGCTGACCCATGGCTGGAAGCTCTCTAACAAGCATCCTGTGACAAGTCCTGTCCCCAGTCCCACTCACACTCCAGCATCCTTTGGGCATCTCTCCTTCCCCCAGCTCCATCTCATCACGTTTTTTATTTTTTATTTGGATCACCACTGCCAGAGTGCTCTGCAGCAACCCACTCAGAGCTCTCCTTCCAGCTCTCCACAGCTTTGTGTTTAATTTGGGTATTTTTTTCCTGTTGTGCTGCCTGCTCTGCCTCCAGCCCTGCAGGCAGGATGTGACAGAGAAGCCAAGCAGCTGGGGGAAAGCCACAATCCTGCCAGGGCTGTGACCCCTGGCACGGTGGCATTTCCTTCCCAGCACCCATGATCTCTGCTGGTGCTCTGGTGCTCCTTTGCTCATCACTCTCTGAGGGGTTTGGAGGGGTTTGCAGCTCCAGTTCAGCAGAAAAGCAATCACAGAAAGCAAAAAAGATCCCAAAATTCAGGATAAGTGAAAAGAGTTTGCTTTGGACTTTGCCTCAATATCTGTGGCAAGTCTGTGATTTCATTTTTCCCACAAGCTGGACTTGATGATCTTAAAAGTCTTTTCCACCTTAACAACTCCGTGGTTCTATAACGAGAGCACCATTAATTATTATAAAACTTGGTTTATATTTCTGCAAGTAGAAGCTGTCTAAGCACTCAACAGGAATATATTAAAAAATTACTTTCTTCCTAAATGTTTGCAGAAATTTGGCCCAAAGACATAAAAAAGGAAACTTCACCTTGAGGCCCCCAGACCGAATCAGTCTAATCAACATGAAAGAAATCACCAGTGACTGTTGCTGGAGGGTGATTTTTAAGCAGGAGAATCCTGAGATTTTCCATGAACAGCATCTATTGAGAAATAGTTTCATTAAAAAAAAAAAAAGGTTCATAATCTTTCAACCTTTTTTAACCAACAAACTAAAGAAACACTCGACTTTTGTAATCCCTCCTTTTCATAAATCAATTTTGTGAACTGAGCCCTTCTGCCTGACTCCAGAACATGTAAACTGAAAGAAAAGATCCAAGATTTAAGAAGGTTTACACAGGGTGTTGCCAAAACCATGACTTATCTCCTCAGCAGCCTCTAAACAAGATCTCCAGTGCTCTATGACAGAGGATGATTAAAGGATTATTCCAGGGTTTCCTCACTCAAATCCCTCTGCTCTTCCAGGAGTTCTAGACAACTGGATTTATAGAGAATCAGACTTTGAATTTAGGGACCTTCCTAGATGGTTTTTCCCATGTTGGCATCTCCAGAGAGAAATTCATAGCAAAGATGAGTGGCTCAACCTCTAGGGATGCTTTTCCCAACTTCACTTTTGGTGTGTGCAATATTCCTCAGGTAGAAAGGGTGGAGACCATCATGAAATGGCTCTGATAAAGTCAATATTAATAGAAAAACTAAAAGAAAAGATGAGGAAGGAGAGTCTTTTTAACCAGGAATCTCATGGGATTTGAGAGGGACAAACACAGGCTGCTGTCAGAAACTAAACCTCCGCATGAATTTAATCTGAGCTCCAAATTAATTTATTAATTTAACTATCCAGAGCTTTAAAAATACTTGGAATTTATTTTCCATTGCACCAATGCCACTTCCTCTGTACTTCTAAAACCTTAGCGTGGCTGTGTGCATTTATCTAGCATCCCATGTTAAAAAAACAAATAAACTAACCAAAACTTCTTCTAGCATGTAAGTGTGGCACATTCTCCAAACTAAAATGCCTTTTCCAACACAAATTTATGTCCACTAAGTGGCTGCTAATCCTGACAAACCCTGGGACAGCTGTTCCCAAATCAAACAAACCCTGCTGCTTGTTAGAGAGCTTCCAGCCATGGGTCAGCAACAGCAAAACCAAAGCAAAGCCTCCACCCCTGTTGTGTTTTAAGGCAGAAAAAAGATGTTGGAACATCTTAATATGTGTGGAAAGGTGAGGTCAAGGTGAAAAGCAGGGAGGAGTGATGAGGTGCTGTGTGGGTCTGTGCTGGAATTTCATCCTGGTTTTGATGGGTGTTTGAACTTCAGGTGGGTGGGTGGACTCAGACAAGTAACTGAGGGAGCACTCTTGGAAACATGGAATTGTTGAGATTGGAAAAATATTTTGTAGGCGTTGAGGCCAAGAGTTAACCCAGCATCACCATGTTTACCACTAAATCACCAAAATTCAACTGGGAATTAGCTGTGCTCACTGGAGAGGTGGAGCTAAATCCCAATCCCAAGCACCTGGAGCTAAATCCCAATTTTCAGGGAGGCTGGGATTGCATTCCTCCCTTCTGAAATACAGAATCATGGAAAAGTTTGGGTTGAAAGGGACCTTTAAAGGTCAACTTGTTCAAGCCCCTTGCCATGATTTCACCTCATCTGGCCAAATCCCCTCCAAGCCACTGAACACCAGCACAGAGATTTTCTGTGAAATGTGGGTTTTTTCCCTACACACCTGAGCTGCTCATTAAGATTTTAAATATTTAGATATCCCCTCATTCTAAATATTTTTACCACAGGTAAAGAGGATTCATCACATCTGAAAGAGCTGCCTACACCTGGCCAGAACACACCAGAGATACCCAAAACCAAGTGAAA
>JAYDZK010000113.1:2945980-2963077 GCA_034509185.1 Euphonia xanthogaster | reverse complement strand
ATATATAAATAATATAAAATATATAAATATATATATTTTTATATATATATATATATATGTAACAGTGCTGGAGATAAGATCTGCCCCAATAAAGTGCCAGCAAAGCAGCACTAATGCAAGCTCTGCAGCCTTGAGCACCCCACAGCACACATCCCTGCTCACAGAAACCTCCCAAAATTCACTCCACAAACCAACCAGCTCCAAATGCCCCAGCTGGGGGCTGATGCCACCCCCACCATCCTCCAGCCAGGGCTGCCCTGACCTCAGGGCTTTGCATCTACCTGGCACCCACAGCACTGGGGGCACAAAATAGCAGAGGCAAGGGCTGGAAGAGCAAGGAAATCTCCCATCTGCTGGCTCCTCTTCACCTCACCTGCTTGCTCCCAGCAGGTCAGGCCTCGTTCACAGAGAATATTTATTTTTGTGCAGATTGGCAATTATTAATCAGAAGTGATTTGCTATTATAGCTCTTTTCTCATTAGGGATTATGCACGAGGCAGAGCTGGTTCAAAGTGATCTGTGGCAAAGCCCCAGCCAAGGGGGTGTCCTAAGAAAGCTGAAATTTTGGGGTGGAAAACATTTGTGCTGTGTTAACAACATCCTCATCAGAGGGAAAGCCACTGGTTCATCCTCAGAAAGCTACATTTCTTAATTAAACTAGTTATCCTTAAAACAACATAAAAAATTACAACTCCGTCTTTTTAACTTATTAAAATAAACTACTATAAAGCTCACAATCTATAGAACTAGAATTGAAATAAAAACTAATAAACATCTAAATCCAAACAAAAAAATACCATCTCACACTTTTAATCCCAGCCCTAACAAAAAAAAAAAAAAAAAAAAAAAAAAAAACCTTCACCTTTTCTTTTCCATCTTCAGGAGCTTTTAGTTTTTCTAGCAGTGCTGAAGCAGCCTGGCATTGTCCCATTTAACAAACAAATGGGTTTTTATAAGGATGCAAGGAGCATCCAGTGGCTCGGGGAGCTCATCCCCTCCTCAAAAATCTCCTCAAAACCTTCCCCTGGGCACTTCCTGAGTGCTGATGAATGAACTCTCCCTGTGTCAGAGTTCTGGATACTGAGAATTTTAGACTTTCTGTACTGACAGACTCTAATCCCCAGGAGAACACAGCATTTGACCTGAAGCCATGGAAAAAACTTCCAAAATTGATTGATAACACTAAGATTACAGGTGTAGAGTTGATTAGAAGTGTGCAATATCACAAAATAGAAAAGATGGAGTTTAAAATTTTAGAATATAGAGATATAAATGGGACGAAATAGAAGTTTTAAAGCAGTAGCTAGTTCTTCTTCCTTACCTTCTTCTTCATGAGTTTGAGTAGTATTTTGTAATTAAACAGAAAAGTCTGCATTGCTGACTTAGAGAGATTAGTTATGAAGTTAAAAGTGGAAATAATTTGTGTCATTTCTTAATTAAATAGTTTAGCCTTAAAAACCTTGTAGCGAAAGATTGTGAACCATTTTGTGCCTTGTTAGTAAAAGACAACAAAACTTCCTGCTGTGAGACTGTAACATAGGTAAGAAATAATAAACTTCTAAATAAAAACAATAATAATAAAAATAAATTATTATCCAATAACAATAACCTAATATAATAATTATATAGTAATAAATTATCTAAATAATAAACTATCATCTCAAGTGCCATCAATCCCAGCCTCAACAGAAGCAGAAAAAATCCCAGGAAAGGTGAAGGATGTGCCCAGGGACTTGAATCAGCCCAGAGAAATCCCTGGTGCTCATTCTGTAAAAAGGAATGGTGACCAAAAGGCTGCTCAGGTGGGACCAGCCCTCTCCAGCCGTGCCCAGGACCTCCCTGCCTTGGCAGAGGCTGTGGAGCTCTGGGTGGATGCCACTCTGAGGGTTGGCATCACGTCCCTGGCCCTCTCACAGACCCAAATGTTTGGGTTTTCTGCCACTGCAGCCCTCTGAGATCTCATTTCCAGAGGCAAAAGCATCTCCCCTCCTGGCTGAGGTCCCACCCAGCTGAAGCTGTGGGAGTTGGGACTTCTGGAGAACATCTGGGAGCGTGGAGGGGAGGGATTGTGGAGAAGCTGCACTCAGCACCCACAGAGGGAAACCTGCTCAGGGGCCAAACCCCTGCCTTGGCACAGGCCAGTCTGTGTGTCTGTCCATCCTGCTGGCTCACAGCTCCAGCCCCTCCTGCTCTGGGCTCTCCAGTCACCTCCAGCTCCTTTTGCCTGTGCTTTTGGCCCCTGACCCGGGGTTTTTTCTTGGCTGCATTTCCTAGATTTTCATTCTCGCAGAGCTCTTTCCTCTTCTTTCCGACACAGAAGAGAGAAAGTTGATGAGAGCAGGGCGTGGGGCTATATTTAATCCCACAGCCTTTCCCAGGCATTGGAAAACCACAAAGGCATGTCCCCTGAGGCAGGGTGATGCAGCAGGGGAAGTGACAGCAGCACAAAAGTGACACTGCCACTCTGGTGCTGACCTGCTCTGAGGGCAGGGCGTGACCTCCTGCATTCCTAAAACCCAGCTGAAACCTGCTCCTCACCAAAGCCTTAGATTTTTTTTATTCTGCACAGATAATCTGAGCCCTTTCCTGAAGTTCAGCCACTCAGGGTGTGACAAATCTCCTCTAACTGCACTCAGGTCTGACTTAAAGGTCATTGAATCTCAGGTCTCGCTGATCTCCACAGTGTCTGGTGCCCTTCTCCAGGCTGCCAATAAATGGGACACTTGATGCTGAGCAGGGAGATCTCTCTCCTGTCCCTCTTCCCTCTGTTCCAAAAGATTTGTGTCTACATTCTAGCCCAAACACCAGAAAACTCCCAGTCCTCCCAGACCATCAGCGTATCATGTGGAAGAATGATTTTGACAAGTCACCAGTCTCTCCAGTTGTTTCTGCTGGAGAACATCTGGTAAAGGCAAAAACCTCTCTATATTTTTTTTTTCTCCTTTTTTTTCCCCTGAAAATGAATATAAACTCTGCATATTTGCCATTTCTAAGGCAGCCTCGCAGCTGAAACACCTCTCTCCTGACATTACCACTCACTCAGTCTCCACTTGCAATTTGCCAAATGTGCAGAGCATCCATCCCCCCCGTCCTGCATCCCCAACTGCCCTGATGCCTCCTTGGAAAGCCAAGTGTGAGAGACAAAAACCCCACTCCACAAAGCCACTGTGAAACACTGAGAAGGAGAACAAAACGTTTTGTCAGCCTCAGGAGCCACCACGGGACAAAAGGCAACTCACCTGAATTTGCATTTTTATCCGGAGCAGCCCTCTGGCTCTCACACCTCCCACTGAGGGGTTGGAACCAGAGGATTTTTAAAGTGCTATAAAAACGGGGAAATGCACCTCCACACCCAAAATTCACAACCCGGGTGGCTTTCCCTGTCCATGGTCCCACCTGCCTCCTGCTGCTGAGTGTCTGGTAAAAATCCCTTTTTAAATACACTTTGAAATCCCTGGTGGACTCTCTGCAGTTACAGCCCATGGCAATTCCTGGCTGGCTGTCCGGAGTTTCCCTGCTGGAGACAAACCCCTGGGCTGTGGGAGGGTGTGATAATGATGGCGTGACACAGCCTGAAACAGCTTGAAGTATTTCCTCTAGCACGTTTTTCCCCTCAAGATACTGTCCCCCCACCCCTACACTTTTTTACAATTTTGCCTTTTTATGCCCTAAGTAAGAGCTCCCACAATATTATTCTTGCTGATTATGTGTCCTCTCTGAAAACTTTATAGAGAGGCAGAGAGGCTTTCAGAGCTACCCAGACACAGGGCTGGGCAACTGGTTCTCCTGAATGAAGTCAGTCATGCATTTAGACAAGCAAAAATGGAATAAATCATACACCCAGTGATGCACTCAGGGTTTGTGGCAAGGCCTTTGTTAAACACGTTGTTATTGCTAAAGGATCTTCTTGCTGGGTGAAGGAACTGGCCTGGAGGATTCCAGTGAGAACCTTGTCTTTTGGCCAAAACCAGTGGTTTTGTTTAAAGTATATTTATGTCACTTCACAGATTCTCAATCAATGACAGGAGAAGGGAGACACAGACACAGCTGAAGTGGTTGCTCCGATTTCTGTGGAGCTCAGATTTCACTGATTTTCCACACTGATCAAATCTCCAGCGTTTGCACTTGGACTGATGAAGAATCAGATCTGAGTTGTTTTATTCTTTTCCATCACAAGCCTACTCCAAGGCTGGAACAGAGCAAAGCTCTGAAGAAAAGCACAAATTACACCAGCTGGGCAGATTTGGCTAATTCAAGGAGCTTGAAGTCTGAAGGCACGTGGAATCCACCAACTGCTTCAAATTATCCACATCTCATGTTCTAGACACACACTGGGAGAAAAAAAGTGTCTAATTTGTAGCTCTTCATGCCAAATTATCTTAATTACACCCCTAAAAGCAACACAGAAGAACCTAAAAGGGATTATTGTGCATTTACACCACATCCACGCCACCATTAACACTTTAATTCCAACTTTTCCAAGCTGCCCCTGGCAGGAGGCCAGGACTTTGTTGGGCATTGCCTGATGACCTCAGCAAATGAGATCTGCCCAATTCCCTCTCCTCCACAGTGTGCAGATGAAAGTTTATAACAGCAATTAGAAACCACATGGCTGCAAGAGTTTTATGGTGCTGAACTTGTTGATCAGCCACTTGTTCAGAGTTTTTTTCCCCAAGGACGTACCAATAAAAATTATCACAATAAATTATATGAAACAAACCCAAACCAACCAAGCTCTGCTGAGCCACCATAGGTCCCAGAGCTGGGTTATGACTTCAGAGCTACTTTTGCTTTAAAGTCAGCACCAAATCCCAGGTTTAAGCTGAGAAACAAACCAGGGGTTTTCTCCAGCACTGAGGCAGCTCAGTATTAGTCACCTTGTAGATCAGTGCTGATAAGGAGCATGTGAATCTTTTTAACCCACCAGTGTGAACTAGATCCTAAGAAGATTAACAGCAGCAACAGAATAATAAAAGGGTTGGAAAGGAAGCAGTTACAGGATTGCACCCAGTCTTGTGCTGCCCCAAAGCTTCAGGGGTTTGTGCTTATGATGGCAGCCCAAGAGCATCACCCACAGCCTGATCCTGCCACCCCTTGCAGGGTGAATTTCAGCAGCCCTGTGACCTCACCCTCTGCAGGATCCGGCCCCACAGGAGCCCCTTATGCCAACAGTCTTTAAAGAAATGGGAATTTTGCCAAGGGCTTCAGTGGAAGCAAGAGTTGGAGCAGCTCCAGCAGCTGATGGGAACGCTGCCCCCTTCTCCTTTCCCCAGCTCCAGCCCTGGACACTTGGGCTATTTTGGATCTTCCCTAAAGCAAGCTCTGTAGAATCCCAAGAACTGATTGCCTGCTCCTTTTTTTTTTTAGTACTTCGATCCTTTTTCCCAGCCTGTTCATCCTCTAAGTCTTTGGCAATGCAATACGTGAGTGGCTCATGGCGACAGCCAAAAAATATTACAATAAAATTTGTACATTTGCTTCATTCCCTGTGGGACAAGGAGAGAAGAAAGGGGAGAAGAAAGGAGAGACAAGTGATGCACTGACACATCTGGGTTAACTTCCACTCTCTGAGGCTCAGCTTGCTTGGTCTGACTCTGCTTTAAGACCAGGCTGGATGATGCTCTGAGCAACTGGTCCACTGAAAGCTGTCCTGTCCACAGGGCTTTGGAATCAGATGCTATTTAATTCCAACCATCCTACAATTCTGTGATGGTTCTGTGACCACAAGCACTGTCACCAGCCCAGCAGAGCAAACACAGGTGACTTGCAATGGATGGTACAACCCAGTTCTGGTGGGCAGCCTCACCCAGCCCTACAGGATGCTGGGGAGGCAACCTCAGAGATAAAACAGCTGTGGGAGCAGGTTACACGTGAGAGGGAAACTCAGCCACAGCCAGCACCAAATCCCCCCCCCCCCAACCCCAGGCTGTTAAATTAAAACCAGTCTCGTTCTAAATCAAACCCCGTGAGGAAACGAGCTGCGAGAACAAAGCGAAATCAGAGAACTGCAGGCGCCCTGAATGGTCTGGGTTGGAAAGGACCTTAAAGATCCTGCAGTTCCAGCCCGTGCCGTGGGCAGGGACACCTTTCCCTGGAGCGGGGAGCTGCGCTGAGCGTGCAGAAGCCGTGCCCTGTGCCTGCTGGCACGGAGGCTCAGCTCAGCTCGGCTCGGCTCGCACGTGTGACTCCGTGCGGGGCAGACACAGCTCCAGGAGGAACAAACCCCCTTTGCCCAGCCTGCCCCGAGCCATCACGGACCCGACAGCGGGGAAATCATACCCGGCAGGGGCACGGCAGCCCGGACACATCCCCCGCTCCCGGCTCTGGAGCGCTGGAAAGCGGCGCTTTGCCCAACTTCTGGCGGCTGCAGGGAGAGCCCATCCCAGAGCCCCCCGGGGAAAGCTCATTCCGTTCATCCCGTTCATCCCGCTATCCCCAGGTGCGCGGCGGCCACTCAAGGACCCACCGAGCTCCCGAACAGAAACCAAAGCGAGCCGAAAGCCAGCAAACCTCAGTGACAGCGAAACCCGGAGCCGCTTGGGGATTAAAACGCTAAAAGCCCGAGGGGAATCCCTGCAGCTCAAAGGGACCCTCTCACTCCCCGGGGGACGCGCACCTGAACCTAAAGGCGAGCCAAGCGCTCGCTATTTCCCGGCTTGCCAGCGCACAGGGAAAGGAGCGGATCCTCCCAAAGTTGCCCGAAGTTTGCCCGAGGCGTGTGGCTGTGCCCCGGTCGGTCGGTCGGTCACTCACCGCGGCCAGCAGGCAGCCGAGCAGCGGCACGGCGCCGCGCAGCCCCGAGCCCCGCATCCCGCCCGAGCCCCGCAGCATCCAGCGGGCACGGCAGCGGCAGCAGCAGCAGGAGCAGGAGGAGGAGGAGGCCCAGGAGGAGGAGGAGGAGGAAGAAGAAGGAGGAGGAGGAGGAGGCAGCGGCTCCGAGCCCGCTCCGCCGAGCTCCCGCACCGCCCCCGCCGCCTCCTGCGCGGGGCGGCTCCGGCACCGCCCCCGCCCGCCCCAGGTACGGCCGGGCCCGGGACACCCCGCTCCTTCCCCCTGCCTTTTCACCCGGCTTTCCTTGACCTTTAGTAATTTTCCCTTCTCCCTTTTTCCCCTCTTCTTTCTCCCGTTTTCCCTTCTTGCCTTTCCTTTCTCTTTTCTTTCCTATTTCTCTTCTCGTCCCCCTCTTCCCTCCTTTTCATTTTTTTCCCCTTACCTTTTTCCATTCTGTCATTTCTTTTTATTTCCTATTTCTTCTTTTTTCCCTCTTCTCTTCCCCCTTTCTCTCCTATTTCCCACATTTCCTTTTTACCATTTCCCCCTTTCTCTTCCCTTTTTGCTTTGTCTCCCTTTTCATCTTTCTTTTTCTTACCCCCTTCTGTCCCTTTTTTTCCTTTCCAATTTCCCTCCTGTTCTCTATTTTCCCCTATTTACTCCTTTTCCCCCTTTCTTTTCCTTTTCCCCCTTTCTTTTCCTTTTCCCCCTTTCTTTTCCTTTTCTTCCTTTCTTTTCCTTTTCTTCCTTTCTTTTCCTTTTCTTCCATTCCATTCCATTCCATTCCATTCCATTCCATTTCTCACATTTCCACTTTTTTGAAAGGGGCCCAGCACTCCTGTGAAGGCAAAGGAATGATTGATTGAGGCATTTGGCTTCTTCTGAAATAACTACTTTGCAAGAAGTGGTTAAATGGGCCAAAAATCCCAATCCAGTGATCTGTATGTATATTTTCCCCAGAAAAAGGCAGAGCAATTCCATGTTGTAGGTCACTGATGTGGAATTTCTGGATTTCTCAGATTGGAGGAACAGCTCAAGACCAGGCTGACCTTCATTTTTTAATAAAAATGTGGAAATCCTTCCCCTCTCCAGCACACTGGGCAGCATTTCATTTAATATTAAGGGCAATGCTCCTTTCAGTTCAAGACAACCCTCAGGTCTAAGCTTGCTTTAGTGTAGAAAGCCAAATAAGCCCTATAAATAAAGGTAAAGATTAAAAAAAATAGTACCCTCCTTGCTGTTCCTTTCCCCCTAGCCCCACTAGATTTTCAAGCTCCAACAGATAGACAGATTTGTTGTTTTGTAAAGCACCTGCTGAAGAAAAAAAACAAAATCCTCAAGGAAAGAAAACAAACTCCTCGTATTTTGGAGGCCCTGGAGACAGTTCCCTAATTCCAGGCTCTTCAATTTACTGACACAACCAAGAAAAATGCCATTTTTTTAGGGAAAAGTCTTAATGGTTAAAAATCCAAAGTTATATCCAGTCTTTAGTTCTTGATAGCAAATCACTAAACCACCCACTTTTTAAAGCTAACCTGCAAAGGATGAGAAAAACCACAGTTTAGTGTCTTTCCCACCCACTTTTCTGAAAAGATGTGAATTTATTGGCATTGGAAATATTTTTCCCCCTTTTTTTTTGCATTTCATACAAAAAATCCCCATCCTCTCCCTTGTTTCTCATCATAGATCTGATGGTGGCCAATAATTGCCAGTGAAAAAAGAGGGACAAGATGTTAATTACCTCAATTAGTTGTACAGAGGTTTATAAAGCTGTATAAAGCTCAGTTTGGATCCTAAAATAACTGGGGCAGAGCTGATTAGCTGGTCACTGCATCCCCCCACTGATTACAGCCCCTCTGGGTTTCATTATTTCATTTATTAATGCAGCCTGAATGCTTTCAAGTAGCTGTTAAAGATAAATTTTGGGGGGAAGGAGGAGGGGAGTGAGGTGTCAGTAGGTGCTGCTTTTTTGGGTTCTTTGCAGAGAGTAAATCTGAAGGATTTGGGATTTTACAGGAAAAGTCTGAAGCACATTTTGCCCTGCGGCCTGTGCTGGATCAAGGTCCAGCTCATGGAGTGTCCTGTGGGTTTGCTGTGTTGAGGGTATGGAGTTTTGGCAGAAAATAACCCTCTTGTGGTGCTGCTGGTCCTCAGGGAGCAGAAGGGCTGGGTTTAATTCTTGATTAAAACCAATCAAGAGTTGGTTTTAATCTCTCAAGTCTGGTCCTGTTCAACAAGAACTTCCACAGATTCACAGATGGTTTGTTTTCAACACCATAAATCTGGTTACATTCACTGAAGGAGGAGAGACACTGCCCTGAGCAAACAGAGCTATGTTCCCCTCACCTTCTTTTCTTTCTTCTCCATATTTAATTTTATCCAGACTCCTGTACTATAATTTTTGGCCTTGCCAGAGTTGGAGCAAGCACGTGTTACAGGTGGGGTTTTGTTGTCTGCATGTGAGGCACCTTGTGTCTTCATTTGCATCCTTGGGGGTGTGGAAGTTAATATGCAAATGAGAATTAATGAGGGGTTTGGCTACTTTCAGTGAGAATTTACAGTGAATACAACACGTAAAATAAACATTTTGGTCCTCTCCACCCTTCTGTGCCTCACTGAAACAACATCAGGCTGTGGGACCTCTGCCTCCCTCCAGGCATCATCCTGTTGTCACTCCTTGCTCTGGCCAGGTGCAAGATAAAAGAGGGGAAATCTCATGCTTTTCTCACCAATGCTTCTCCAAATTCAGATAACTCTCTAAAATATCTGATCATTTTTTACAAGTGAACTCCCCAGCACTGGGAGAAATCTGCTTGTTTGATTTGAACTCACCTCCTGCTCATTTCATCCCATGCCCTGCCTGTATCAGTGGAATCACATTCCCTTCTCCACGTGGCTAAAGGCTTTGTGTCAGTGCAGGCTGAGAAGCCCCAAACTCTGCACCCTGTGCCATGCTTTTGGCATCTTTTTTTTGTCCTCTTCTTATCCCTGTGTATCTTCTTCAAAACAAAAATGGGTGCCTGAAGAATTCAAAATGTCAGGTTTATGGCATGGCCTGGTGCTGGTTGTGGTTTAAACCCTCATTTTTGCAGTGGGTGGGTGGGAACAGGAGCATTCCCAGCTCAGAGTCACTCAGGCATTGCCATTCCAGGATGTATTTCCCCCAAAGCATGGCTCTGTTCTGAGCTGCTGCAGTTCAGATTCCATTTCTTCTCTGCTGCTGGGAGCTTGGTGCTCACCTCACTGGGATTCCATCCAACACCTCCCTGCAAGGGTTTTCCCTAAGTTTTGGGGCTGTGAGGGGAGGCTGGAAGGTGGCAGCTGCTTGGTGTTGAACAGCCTCTCAGCTTACTAAGTTGATATTGCACCCTAGAAAGTGATTTTTTTTCCACCTTATCTCAGCTGTGAACAATTTGAGAAAGCCTTGATCTAATTCCTAATTCCTCTTCCCATCAGCAGCAGCACAGCTACCTGAGTGATCACTGTCCTGGGCTGGTGCATCTTCTCTGGGCCTGCCTTTCTTCATTACCAGTATTTAACCCTCTCCCTCGAAGGTGATTAACATTTCTGCCGTGGCATCCTTCACAAAATGACTTATCTCTCCGAGGGCTGCTTGGGGAAATGTCATACAAATGAAAGACATTTTGGTGCACACTGATGGCAGAGGTAAATAAAAGCAATCATGTTGTTTCCTGCCCATGTTTTTTGTTTGTTTTTTTTTTTCTCTGTGCCTCTGGCAATCAGAAATGCAAAGGCTAACAGCAGTGGTGTCTGGAAGGACAATATTTGAGGGCTGATTCATGCAGCAGTTTGCTGCAGGCTGGATTTGCTGTTCTGTGCCCTTGTTTCCCATTTAGCTTCCTCTCCAAAGCCAACACAATGCATCTGTTCTGCTTTCCACTGGGTGACTTTATTTGAATACAGTAACAGCATCACATCCCATAAACAAGCTGCAGAATGAATTCCTGTGCATTATTTGCATTGGGGATTAGAGGCAGGCAAACACTGGCTGTGGTGTTTTGCAAACAGGACCATTCCATCCACCTACAGGACTTCATTATTTGCAAAAGGAAGCACAAACAATTGGTGCTTTCCCGTGGTTTAAAGCCCCTTTTTCAGCATGGGGTGGAAACACCAGAGTGGCCCCAAGGGAAAACCTGAAGTGAGCTGATCACAACCCAGCAGGGCTGAAAGCTCAGACTTTCTTCTCTTTCTGTGCCCAGAAGTTTTCCGATGAAGTTCTGGAAGTCTCCACCTGTTTGGTGACTCAAGCTGTCAGGGCAGCAGAGGTGGATATGTCAGTGCAGAACATGAAATATCTGAAGAGAAGGAGTGGGATATTTCAATTAAAAGGATCCACCTGATCCAAGCAGGCTAAAATCTTGTCCTTGATCTCTGGGGCAAGGGCAAATTATCCAGTTGCTGATGCTCACCTCACTCTTTAAGCTAAAGATAGCAATAATTACCTACCCAACTCCCAGGAGAGCTGAGGATTAATTGCTTCATAGTACTCAACATTTATTTTCACACAATCAAAGCCACAGGGAGCAGAAAAAAATAAGCTTTGCAATTACTATTAGGAATCCACAGGGAACTATTCACTCAAAAAATGCACGGACAAAACAGTTTTCTTTAAAATAATTAAAAATAGTGATAATCTTACTTGCATTTGGGCAGAAAAAGAGAGAATCTTCTGGCTCAGGCAGAACAAACCAAATTAAAAAAACTATGCAAACAAACTAACAAGGAAGAACTTTCTCCAGACCGGGGATGGCAGGGATGGAATGAATTCAGGTGAGTAGCAACCCATGCATTATGAAAGCAGAGCTGTTTACACTGGGAACATTGCAGAGCTGCTCCAGGGCACACCACGTGCCCAAGGCACAGGGGAACAGGGCACCTCTGCCTCCTTTCTCCTTGGAGCTCTGCAGAGCCAAGGAGGGCAGAGCAGGGGGCCAGGAGGTGGTGAGGGCACGAAGCTGCTCAACACAGTTCTCAGCATGGCTACAACCACATTTCTTAAAATCCCAGTGCCCAGCAGAGGCAGGTTCTGTCCCAGGTCGTGGCCACCGTGCAGAAACATTTTACCCTCACTACTGAGAGAGTTTTATCTCCTCTTACACTCACTGAGAGTGGTTTGACAGCAAAAGAAGGCAGAAGAAGCAGGGAAACCAACGCGGTGATTGACACCAGAGATTACACAAGCTAAATAAAAGCTTGGGCTAAAACACGCTCAGGAGAGGGAGATAAAGCCTCCACCTTATCATTAGAGGATGTGACACAGCTGATGCTTCTGTGGA
The DNA here is from genome assembly GCA_034509185.1 of Euphonia xanthogaster. NCBI lineage: Eukaryota > Metazoa > Chordata > Aves > Passeriformes > Fringillidae > Euphonia > Euphonia xanthogaster. The sequence goes on along the minus strand of JAYDZK010000113.1, from coordinate 2,951,006 downwards.
GGAGGCAGGAAATGGAACATTTTACACAGCCCGGCCAAATGCATCACTGAGCTGCTCTGCACAGAGAGGATTGGCTGCTGGTGTCCACAGAACAAGCCCCACTTTCTTCTGACTGGGTGATGGGAATCTCTGTTGTTAAAATAATGAAGTGTTTTTAAGAGATCAGCAGCAGGAAAGAGGAATTTCTAGTATATCATTAATTTTTGTGATAAATGTCGTGAGGCTTGGTATAAGCTGACAAATGCAATGAACAATGAATAAAAAATTCAGGGTTCTTTCCAAGGTGTCTGCTTGGACTTGCTGGTGGCACTCAGGAACACGGTTTGTTGGTGGACTTCGTAGTGCTGGGTTGTTGTTTTGACTTTTTAAGATTTTCTAAGCTTTCTGATGTTTACATTCTTACAGCAAACTCTCTCACACACTTTCTGTAACTAACTTACTGTTTTGCATTCTTTTATAGCAGGAGAGAAATTTGATAGACTGTTAGTTTGTCCAGTGTCATTGGAGAGGTGGCACTGTCACTCTCCAATCCACTGTCACTTTTGGAAAACTATAAATGTTGGAGTCAGAAAATAAACTTCTCCTTTTCTTCACCTTGAGAGCAGCAGTGTGTGCGCTTGTGTTGTTTTGTGTTCTAGAGTGACACTGGGTTAATGGTTGGACTCGATCTCAGAGGTCTTTGCCAAGCTAAAAATTCCAAGATTCTGTAAATCTATTGTTCTGCCAGACCCTATCTCTTATCCACCTTTGGCTTCACCATGGACAAAAGCCTCCAAAACCTCTGAGACTGGATGTGCCTGACTTACTGAAACCAGTTTTGAGGAGGCTGAACTGCCACATTCATTTCAGGAAGGGTGAAGGAGGAAAGCCCACGTTTCAGAAACCAGCATGTTCATTGAATCCATGCTGTTAATGAGGATCTGCCTGATCCACCCAGCTGGTTTGTGCTCTGGGGCTGCTGGAATCCTGAGGCATGCAAAGAGCCCTGGGGACAGTGGCTCTGATCTGTGCAGAGCCAGATGCTGGGAAAAAGGTGGAATAACAGAGAAAATGCTCAGCAAAGCATTCTTGGCCACACTGTGGAGCATGATCCTGTTTTCCACACCTGCTGGGCTGAGTTGCCACTTTCTCTTTTCCAAGCCAAATGAAAGGTGCAGGTGAGATCCAAAGCCCTGGACATCCACCAGGACACTCTTTGGGATTTATCAGTCACGAGAGTGAGCTTTTCTCTTTTCTTTCCTACTCCTCTTCTGAAATAAGCAGCAAGCTCAGGCTCCTTTCCTCTCTTGCCTGCAGAGAAGCAGATCTTTCATCTCAGCAGCCTTGGTCTGTTCAGCTCTGTCCAAGCCAGCTGCTCTCACACAGGGCTGGGCAGCCCTGCCCCATGCCTGGACCGTGCCAGATTGTTCCTGCAGGCATCAGTCAGGAAAAAAAACACAAAAATCACAAGGCTAGGGCTCAAACATGGTGATGGAGAAGGGGGAGAAGGGAATAAAACCTCCTCTTCCCCTCAAACTCCCTCTTCCCCTCAACTCAAGGATTTTTTTTTGCAGCTTGGTAAGAAAGCACCTGAAGCCTGAAACTGGCTGTTTGTCTATCACCTGGAATCTGTTTGTTTCCACAGGAAAACGATTAAGTCAGAGGTTCTGTGTGTGGTTAGAGGGAAGGTATCTGCCTGTCTGAGGGCTCCCCTGTGAGCTCATTTCTCCCACACCCCAAACAAACCAATGTCACTGTAGAGAATCAATTTCTGCCTCTGCCTGGTTGTGCTTTTGTCAGTCAGGGAACACTCCTTGTAAGATTATTGATTTTCCTCCCGTTTGTTTAGCTGGGATATCCCTTGTTTCCAGCTCAAACCTGCTCTTCAAAATCCTCCTTGCACTAAGAAATGAGAGCAGCCCTGCTTTTCGCTTTTCACTCAGCCATAATCTCTCAGAAAGAAAGACTCCAAGCAGGTATTAGAGGGCTGGGAGTTCTTCCTCCAGCCCTCCTTGTTATGAATCAGATTTAAAGCAAGCCTCTCTGGCTGCTGCAGTTCATTTCTCTTGCTTGAGCTGATGAATATCCCAGGGATTGTGCTGCTCATTTTGATTCCCTTGCCTGATGCATTCCTTACATATCTGCTGCCTCCAGGATAGATTTGTGCAAGCAAATTAAGCATCCTCACTATATGTCAGCAAAACATTACATCCACTAATGGAGGGAAGTGTTATGTTCTAAGTCCTTTCAACACACATGAGAAGTAAAACTCTCTTTCTTGGTGGGGAATAAGAAATGACAGCATTCTCCTGAATTAATGCTGTCTGGGAAGAATTTGTTGCACATAAATGTAATTTTCCAGATAATTTTGATGTGTTTGGTTTTTTTTTTCCTTTTCCCTGACAACTCTTCTTTCTTTGTAAGCAAAAGATAGTTTCATGCCCACAGTCTGCCAGACTGACTGTACAAAGCAGGGAAACCCTCTCCTAATCCAGACTAAATCGTGTTAGATTTAACAGGATTGACAATGACTGATTTTCCATGCTTCCCTTCAATTTCTGACTGTGCAAATGGCAATGACAAAATATCCGAAAAATTCCCATTCTCTCCCTTTTTCAGTATCAGAGGTGGATGAGTGAATGAGCTGAACTGTGTGGCATTACCCTGATACCTGTGAATTGTGAGACTCTCTAGGAAGTTTGGCGCTGGATTTTTCAAGGAAAAAAGAGATTTTTAAACTGTGGATGCTGCTGCAGCCATCTAGGAAAAAAATCAGGCATGTGAAGACACGCTTCCCAAGGAGAGCTAAACATTATCCAAGGGGATGCCATAACACAGGCAATAACTGAGGGAAATGAAGCATTAGGCTTTTTGGGAAGATAATTGAATTTATTGAGCTTTCCTGACATGCAGGCTCTATGCTGGTGCCTCCTGTGTTACCTGGTGCCTCTGAAAGGGATTTCACAGAGAGGTGAGCGACCTTTCTGAAGGGCACAAGAGCTTGGGACTGGATTTTACCTCCAAGGTGCTGCCTTGAACTCGCTCCTCACGTATCAAAGGCTTGGCACATCCCCAGCCAAGTTCACTGGGGCTCCGCGAAGCTTTATTTGTTTTAACAGAAAATATGACCCTTGGCATTTGTAACATCAATCTTCTGCCTTATCTCTGTGTTTACACTCAGCCCTCTGTGTTTTTACAGCGTCTTCTCCCCTGGCTCCCAATCCCCTCGGAACAGGGCAGCTTTTCACATTTGTGCCGCTGCCCTTGCGTACTTTTGGGTCAGCAAACAAGAACTTTGGCTGGGGATGGCAAAGAGCAACCACTCCTGCTCCACAGCTCCAAGCAGGGAGGGAGTGGCATCTGTGCACTGGGTTTATCTCCAGTCAGAGATAGCCTGAGAGCTGGGCTGTGTGCACCTGGCAAAGGGAAAATTGTGGATGCCATGGGACAGAGAGAGAAACAGCAAGCATTTCTTACAGCGGCTTGTGAGAATTTTTAGGGAGTTGTAAGGATGTGATAACTTGTTAAGTATAAACAATCTGCAGGTGGTGTTTTTCTACTTCATCTTTCTGTTCTTCTCAAAGACAGTGTGTGAGGAAGGTGTTTTTGTTAACTAGCCAATCAAATAGAATGTATGGTATCACTCTATAAAAACCGTGCGGTTCTCTTGAATAAAGCTTCTTTTGCTCTTTCTACAATAGTGACTCCCCGCTGTTCCTGTGTCATCCTTGGTGCAAGAGTGACAAAAATTAACCCAGTGCCAACGCTGAGGGCAGCCCCAAGCATCAGGGAATGGGCTTGGGGGATTTTTGCTCTCAGGCAGGCAGTTTTTTGGAGGCAGTTATTGTATTTGCAGGGTGCCCTGTGGCAGGAAGGAATGATGAATCTGCCTCCAGAAGGTTGATTTATTCTTTTATTATACTATATTATGTTAAAGAATACTGTACTAAACTATACTAATGAACACAGAAAGGATACCTTCAGAAGGCTGAAAAGATAAAAATGAAAACTCGTGATTCTTTCCAGAGTCCTGACACAGCTTGGCCCTGCCTGACCAAAGAGTGAAAATAATTCACAGCAGAAACCAATGAAACAATCACCTGTGGGTAAACAATCTCCAAACACATTCCACATTTGAGCACAAGACAGGAGAAGCAAATGATATAAGAATTGTTTTCCTTTTTTTCTGAGGTTTCTCAGCTTCCCAGGAGAAAAATCCTGGGCAAAAGGATTTTTCAGAGAATATGAATGCCACAGGCAGTAATATCAGTTACTTTTAAAGCACAACCCCACTAAGGTGCTGTCACCTTCAGGCATTCACAGCAGGATTCCCAGGAGAAAATGGGGGTGATGAAGGTGTTTTCACTGGAGAAATGGGGCGATGGAGGTGCTTTCACTGAAAAACATTGCTAAGAGCAGCTGGGCTAGAAAACTTCCAGTGTCTGTCCCCTCTTTAATGGGAATAGTCCTTTGAGGAGGAATTTAGGCAGCTGTGCCACATCTCTGTCTGAGGAGGTGAGTGGGTTGGACTCGCTTCGCAGTGAGTCATCCCCATCTTGTTTAACTGCAGCTTCACCAAATTTCATTTGTTTATTTATGTGTTCCAGGCATATCTGATCGATGATGTGGCCCTGGAGTCTCACTGCACCAAATCTCCACACTTCTCATCAAAGTTTTCCAGCAGAAAGGGGGGAGACCACAGGACAAAGCATCAAATGTGCAGATGCTATTTGCAGAGCTAAAGATGTTCTTCTTTCACCATTTATCCATGCTCGGGTCAAACCAAGGCTTTCTGTTATTGTGAATATCAAGGATGACCATAAAATATAAGCCTGTAGTAAAGTCCAAGATGAAATTCAGTCTTTCAGTGTATTTACAAGTGAGAAAATAATCATAATGATTTTAAACAATGCCAAGATAACAAGGAATCTCTGAACTGGGAGTTATAATCAGCTAAGGCTTCACTCTAAGAATTTATCCACAACCAAGGGAAGAATCACTACAGACTTGGTCTAGATTTCAGTTTATTCAAATTCTGTTAAGTTGG
>JAYDZK010000113.1:2914813-2938017 GCA_034509185.1 Euphonia xanthogaster | reverse complement strand
TAAAAACAACCACATGAGACCAATCAAAGATGCACCTGTTGCATTCCACAGCAGCAGATAATTATTGTTTACATTTCGTTTCTGAGCCCTCTCAATTTCTCAGGAGAAAAATCCCAGCAAAAGGATTTATCATAAAATATGTCCATGAAACCCTTCCTGCCCCACAAACACATCTCCAGCAGGCTCAGCTGGGTGCTGGCTGCTGGGGAGTGCCCTTAGTGCTGTTCCAGGGGTGCTTTTGAAGGAGGGATATTTTCCTTGACGTCACCTGGTGCCTCGTGGCTTTTTGAGAACCTCTCTGCCTCCCTGATGGCGACGCTCCAGACGCGCCAGCGCCGTGCTTGGCAAACTGCTGGAGCCACCAGAGGCAGGAGCTCTGAATGCCACAACCTTTCCACAATGAGAGCCCCCCTTCCTCCCAGGCATAAACTGCAGGAATGGCATTAGAGGAGCTCTTGGATCTGGAATGCAGATGGTACTCGGGAGGAAGAACACAAAGATGTTTTTAGAAAACTTCCATTGTAGGAAATTGTAAGAGCTGGAAAAATAAATACTTATATGGACACAAGACACAGGCTTTTATTGTTTTTTCTTTCCATAGCAGGAAGCAAACATTTATTCTGAGCTCAATCCCTGCTCTTAATACATAATCCCCAAGCATCTCTAGCATCATTAAGAGTTGCAATGAAATTATTTTCCTTTTTAAATAGCCTGGCGTGGAATTTCAGGCTGAGCAGAAATAAAAGAGACAACTGGAAAACCAAACAGAAATTCAGGTACAAAACATTGCAAAGACAACAGACAGTTGCATTACGTGACTGAACTCCCACATGTGGAAGGAGCTACAGGCATTAGGTGATTCACTGTTTAGTGCTATATATTTGTATACATTTATGACCAAGAGATTGTTCTGCAGGCTTCTCTGTAATGAAAACCAGGAAATTTTACATGGTGATTCTTAAAGAAAACACCAATCCAACATTCTTACATGTTCAGCAGTGATGGTTGCTTCATCTCTCATGTTTCCTCTCTATATGAAGAGCTCCCCACTTTAGGTAGAGGAAGAAGAGGTAGGGATGATGAACAGACTTGCTTTCTCTCACTGCAGGGTACATTTCATATCAACTCCCATTATCCCCATCCTGTCACATGTTTTATTTCACATGTTTCATTCTGCTTTTATTTCCTATTGCTGTACAGCCCAGCTGTTGTAGAGTTTGTTTTCCCTGTAAAAACCCTCAGCAAGACTGGTACCTCCACAAGGACGGCCTGAACTCCATTTTAAAATGGAATTATAAAATCCTAGGATGGGATTTTGTTGCCCAGCCCATCATCTAATGCCATGCTGAGGTTCCATCAGAGCACTGGTCTTCAGTGGGCTCCACTTCATATTTGGGATCCTGGTTCAGGAAGCTGAACCCCAGAAAGCTGAATCCTGTCCTTCTGGGACATGGATTTGACCCTGTCAGTTAAGAACTGTAAATTTAGGTTTCTAAAACTGCAGGATAATAAGAAAAAACAGGAGGTGAGCAAAACTGTGGCTCAAGATAGGGATCATTGATTAGGGAAAGCAAAAGCTGCACACACAAGTACTGCAGAAAGAGGAATTTTTCTCCCCCATCTCTGGGGAGATTCCAGCCTCTTCCTGGAGAGCAGGGTCACTACAGCAGTCACTTGAGGCACTGAGTGCCATAATCACCAACAAGCTCTTATGGCTGAGCACATCATTATAAAAACTGTGTGTGACAGAAAATGCAGTGGGAAATGTAGAAATTAGGAAAAAATGGAAAACATCCAGATGCAAATATCCTGTGGAGATAGGCCCCTGGGTTCAGAGGCATTGACTTAAACTGGATTTAATTAGACTGACAACCTTGGATGTAGCGTGAGTGACAGCAAAACAAACCAGTATAAAACCCAGTTTCTATAAAACCAGTACAAGCTCAGGCCACTGGGAGGTCAGAGCTGCCACCCTCCTCCTTTCACAAAACACTTGACCCATTCAATTCCTGGGGGTCGCACCAAATTATGTCCAGAGGTTCCTTTCAGCCCAAATTATTCTCTGATTCCCTTCCAGGCAAGGCAGTTTACATTTCAAACAGAGATTCATTCCTCGACAGGAGATGGCTTCCAGGCAGGGCTTTTTTCCATCTGACACTGAAGAGAATTCCTGGAAATCAGGAAATGGAGCTGGGTTTTCCGCCCAAGACTCCCAGTGTATTGACCCACATCTGGATAACCAGGTTCTGCAAAGGGATCTGGGTCAATGACAAAAATTTAAACAATTTTAAAAGAGAAGCTCATTAATTTCTTTGGGAAATGCATTCTTTTCACCATTGGTTTCCTAAATGCTTTAAAAAATATGATCTACAAAATCTTTCTGATACATGGTTGAGATTCAATAAATTACAATAACTTTGCTTCAAATGAAAATCTTGCAGACATAAGACCCAGCTTGTTAACATTCAACACAAATCTCTAATTCCAGTAAGAATCTGCCTTCCCATCTAGTTCCAATTCTGGTTCTGCATTTAATGGGTTGGAGGGTAATTAGTATGGGGTGGGAGAAGCTGCATTCAGGCACAGCATTCTGCACCATCTCCAAATATCATGCAGGTGCCTGTTTCCTGTAATTCCATTACTGACTGAAAGCCTTGTAAATTCATCTTTTAAAACATCAGGGGAAGCAGCACCCTGAGATATCTGTTCTGATCAATTTCTACAATTAATAAAGATATTTCCACAGTTTAAACTCATCTATTCCAAACTCAGCCATGGGTCAGATTCAGAAAGATATTTATTTTTCATTTAATAACCACAAAGATTCTACATTTAAAATTAATTAAAAACTTATGCAAGCAAACATAAAAGAAAAAATATTTTATTTAATCTTTTAGTGTCAAGTTAAGTCTTTGAGAGGTTTAGACAATGCCTTTATTAGCATGCTTTAACTTTTGGTCAGGCTTGGGTTGATCAGGGAGTTGGAGTAGATGATCATTGCAGGTAAATTCAAAGCCAAATATTTCTATTCTATTCTCTACTATTTTTCTATCTCATTCCTACCTGGATAGCACTGACCTCTGGCAATGTAACCTATAAAATAAAAGCAGGTATGTACTGACCCAAGATGTATTTGTGTGTGTGTGTGTGTGTGTGTGTGTGTGTGTGTGTGTGTAGAATGTGTTGGAATATGGAGAAAAAATCCAATTCTACAGGGAATCCTGGCATGAAGGCAAGTCTTGGTCACTGGTATGAGGTCATGCAATATTTTCTCTGTCCAAAAAATAGTCAGAAAGTGAAAGCCACAGTCTATCATTTCAGCCCATTCCAGATAGTGCTACTTTAGTCCTAGTATCAATCAATTTTTATAAAATGTTGAACAACATTTACACAATCCCCTGTGATGTCTGCACTTATGGTTAAAAGGAGAACAGCCAATAAAACAAATTTAACAAGTTGATTAAATAATTCAACATTCTGCTTAGATAAAGCAGTGAACACATGAGCCACAGTTCAATGGACTTCATGTCATCCACGACACTTCCTCCCCACTTTGCATCCTGCTGTGAACAATGAGATGTGCTCAAATAGATATTTATTGCTGATTTTTTTAATCACATCTCAATATAAAGTGTGAGGTCATTGTAATAACACAAAACTCCCATGGGAGTTTCACCAAGTGGAGAACAAAAGAGAAATGTGGGAGCTGTGCCCACAAGGGGAATGCCTCGGCAAAGGTGATGGAAAGACCCTTTTTATGTATGAGTGGTGGGCTCAGACTCCTTTACCCTCTGAAATAGAGGGATATTCAAACCTTCAGAGAACAAAACATCCCCGAAAAGTGCACTGCCCCCAGGTGTGCTGCAGGAGAGAAATGCAAAGGTAAAAGGAACTGATCAAGTTGATGGGAACAAGGCTGGTGGTGCTCTGGGCTTGACTGGGCCCACTGGGGTCCATCCAGCAACCTGTGCACTCACCACTCATTCTGCAGGAAAAAGAAATGTTTTCCTGTGTAGAGAGAATACAGACAAGAGAAGGAAATGGTGGAGACCTGCTCAGAGGATGATTCAGTCTCCTGTCATCAGCACTAGCACAGCCCTCTCCTAAGCTGTTCAAGCTCCATCCTGAAAGGAGTTTACACTTTTACTGTAACTGGTGCTTTAATCAATGTGTTGGCCCTGAACTTCATCGCTTCCTGATGCCTAAGATTACTTTGACCTTGACTGAATGGCAGACAAATGTAGAAAACCAGTAATGTTCATTCTTGTTAGAAGAATGTAAATGTTTTTTAGTGGTTACTCATGGCTGGGGCAGCCCTTGACCACGAGATTTTGAGAAGAGTGCGTTGAAATCCATTTTACATCCTCAGCATTTAAATGCATGGGAGTTGTTGCTGTCCTTTTTTAAGGAAGCACTGCCTCTGTGTCACAGCTTTCTTTCAGCTGGATTCATTTTCCTAATGAACTGGAAAACCATGGACCAAATCACATATTTAAATTTAAAACTTTCCATGCAGAGTCCATTCATTCAGGTGTGCTATAGAATAAAACCCCATTCACATCACTCCCTCATTTTAACTTGCTGATGCAACCTGTGGCTCATCGTGCTGAATTTTATTTCTTAGCATTTTGAACTCTTGAAAGGAAATGTTTCACAGTGGCACCTCAGCATTTGCGTTGTGGTATGAACACTGTGAGCACGTCATAAATCATGTTCCTTCCTTTCACACTGCACTGTCACAACAAAAGTGAAGGTTAAAGCTCTCTTTCCTGAGCTCTAAGCACATTCAGACAATGAACAGAAAAGGAATCTAACAACCTTCACCCACTTTCAGTATAAACCATCCAGCTAAAACTCAGAGGATGCAAAAGAACCAAGTTCAATGGGTTACAGCTCAGTTTTTATGAAAGTATTATTTTTAAAGAAAAAAAAAAAGGAGATTTTCAGACTTCTCATATGTGGAACAAGTCCTGGCACCAGAAAATACAGAGCCTACAAGGAAGAGACACAGCATCAGGTCAAGGAGGAGTGCTGGAACAAATCCCACTGACCCAAAGGATGTATCCTCCAAATCCCGTAGCCAGTGTCCTGCAGAACATCTCCCTTAAGCCTCAGCCTGTTTTCTGTGTGATAAAAAAAATCCCAACAGTTTCCCCTTGCAATTTTGAGGATTGAAATGCTCACAGGGCTCTGCCAGTCTGAATGTGGCCTGATTTTCTAGTTGAACACGTGTGGACATACAGAAAACATTTTCACTTGTCCCAGTTGCCCCTCAGTATATTTTTGTCTTCTTTTCCACTTTCTAAGTGCTACAGACTGTGCTGACTTTTCAGAACTTCCTTCTCTGTTTCTCTGGCTAAAATCCAGTGTGTACAAAATTAAGTTATAGAAGGCTGCTTGGAGTCTTCCCCAAACATTTGTGCAGAGTTTGCTTCCTGCTGGTTCTCCTTTATGACTGACACTACAGCTGAAGTTATTTAGCATAGCTGGGCTTTGCCATTCACGTGTACTTCACTGGTGGTTTTGGTCAGAATGAAAGGAGTTGGAATTGTGGAATCATTTGGGTTTAAGAGGATTTTAAAAATCATCCCATCCCACCCCTGCCATGGGCAGGGACACCTTCCACTATCCCAGGGTGATCCAAGCCGTGTCCAGCCTGGCTTTGTACACTTCCAGGGATCCAGGTGCAGCCACAGCTGCTCTGGGCACTCTGTGCCAGAGCCTCAGCACCCTCACAGAGAATAATTTCTTCCCAAAATCCCATCTAACCCTGTCCCCTGTCACTTTATAACCATTCTCCCTTGTACTACCCACACAGCAACACTTTCCACAAGAACTCCTTCTGCCTACAAATGCTATCCTGAATGTCAGGATAAAAACCAACTTGAAGTGCTTTTCTGTCCTGCTCCATTTCTCTGCATTGCTGCTGATCAGCTGGACCTAGGCAAGCCCAGTAAATGCTGGGATGTGGACAAACACAGCCAAGGGAGACTGATCACAGCCCATGTAGAAACTGCCTTTCAGGGTCAGCAGCAGTACTATGTGTGTAACCTGGATGTGGTTCCTCGAAAATACCTGAATCAGCTTAGAAACCTGAATTTGGGAAGCTTGGGGAATGTTTGGTAACATTTCTGAGTCCTGGGCTGAGGGCAGGATGATCTCCTTGCACTAATGACCTCTTCCCACACCACCAGATTTCCTCCAGGGGCTACACCAGGCACCTCCAACCAGAAAAGGGTTTCTGTCGAGTGGATAGACACAAACCTCCTGATACAGCCCCCTGAAGGTGGGCTGGAGAAAAACTGAGTTCAAAGAAAGCAAGTCTGTAAAGGAAGGGTGGTCTCCTTTCATGATGTGATTGCCATATCTGTCTCCATGTTGCTCAGCCCTGTTTTGTGAACAACTGTGACTCTGTTCTTTCCTCTGTGCAGGAGACACAGCTTCAAGCACAGATTGGTGCCTTCTGGATTTATTTGACAGTTCTGGTTACTCAGTCCTGAAAAAGATTTGCAGAACATGAATGAATTGAAGACACAAGTAACACTCAGCTTTTCACAGGGATTATTTTGGTGTCTGAGAGGCTCCAGTGTGACACATGGGTGATTTTGCAGCAGCTGGACTCAGAACCTTGGAACATTCTTGAGACTGTCCAACATCCTCATATAGATGTAGTTGTGGTGAAAGAGAATTTTCAAGATTAGATTTTTAAAAAGTATGAGTGAAAAGTACAAGAGAAAAATGACATAAATGTCAGAAGTTTCCTGCTTTAGGCTTTGTTACTGATTACAGGGATCAGACATGAGGATGAAATCTCATTCTGGAATAAATTGCAACCACAGAGAGACATTTCTTAAAATCTAAGGTCGATTTCTCAGTGAGGTAAATACATGGTATTGCCTGGAAAGTGGTATGTCCTTGTTCTCCTCCGTGAAGAATTAAAATGCTGAGATGAGAAAGGAGAATAGGGTTAAGAATGAATAAAAAATAGAAGATAAAACCAGCCAAACCCTTTTAGCACAGCTGATTTGATTTTCCTTTAAATTGGCATAGGTTTTCCTTGAAGAAGGATGAGGGGACCATTCACTGTGATACATCTCCCTGCAAGAGCCATCCTTCAGACGTTGAATGAAAATCTGCTTAATGCTAACAAGATTGAAGTCCTTTGGTTATTCCCAACACACAGAGGCAGGGATCAGACTTGAAGGCTTGTGATGGTTTTATTTGCAGACTATTTTGCCTGATGCTGGTTACCTCTGACAGCATTTGCTCGGGCTGGGTTCATTCCTCTTGTCACGATTACACATGTGACACGTGTGGAATGACACCACTAATGCCACTGCCCTTAAATCTTCTTGTCCTTCTGTGATTCAGAATCCCTGTCCCAGCTCCCAGTCATATAAATCTGCAGGGTTTAATCAATCAGGAGCAATTTAATGCAGTCACTAAGCAGTCACAGTTCTGTAGTCAGTGACAAATGAAGCAAACACGCTGTCACCAAGCAGCACTGAGGCAGCCCTGCACCTTTAGGTGTGCAATGAATTCCTCTGCAAGGTCCCTCCCTGTTACACTCCAAAACCTGGAACAGCTCCCTTGGCCTCTACCCTTTCACTCCAGGTCAGAACCTGTTGCAGTAAGGTAGAAAAATCATAAAGGCTTCATAAAATCAAGTCTGCTCTTCTGGAATCAGTGGCTGGCCTTGTCAAAGCTAATACTTTGCAAGTTCCCATGTGAAAGCAATCTTGGTATGAGCAGTTCATTTACATAACAATCTATTCCTGGGTGAAAACCAAATTGCATCTGTATAAACTGTTTTTACACTGTTAGAAAAATGAAAACTATCCCTAGCAAACAACTTTTCCTGCATGTACACACTGAGAGTCCGAATGACCAATCAATACAGAATAACAACTTGTTAGTAACCAATAAAAGTAATTGGCAAGAAAACTACTGAGCAATTGGAGTCCAACACGAGGTCTGTAAAACTGTATAAAATGGAGTTATGTGAATAAAGAAGGGACTTTTTCCACCATGAAGAAAATTGAGTCTGTGTGATTTATTAAATGATTTATTCCCATAAGTAGCTGTGCATGGAGGCCTTGGATCCATGCAGGGATGTTGCTCCACTTGAAGAGCAGATTGGAAAGCACTTCTTGCTTTTGTATTCTGTTTTTACTGTATAAAGGTCCTTCTAAAGAAAATATCACCCAGTTTGGGTTCTTTTAACACAGCACTACAGATGGGGCAGCTGCTGATTTTTGAGGGATGAAGCCATCTATGAATGAAGGTCCATGTAGATTCCAGCAGGTGGTGAACACTTGAAATCATAAAATCATGGAAAAATTAAGGCTGGGAAGACCTCCAAGATCATCCAGTCCAACCTTTGGTCCACTAAGTCAATCACTAAACTTTGCCATTCTCACCCATCCCCACTGAGACTCTCAACCCTCAGGACAGAGTTTGGTTCCAGGTCTCCAAGCTGAGCCTGTTGAATTTTTCTCGAAGATGTTTTTTGGTGTCTTTATCTCCAAGGGATCATACTAGCAGGAAGACTCAGAATTCAGGTCATATACCAGGGTTGAGCTCCTTTCTGTGTGAGATTTTGAGCTCAGCAAGACAAATATATAACTTTTTCTTCTGAGAATTCTCTCAGGTCTGGGTTGACTGATGTGTTTCATTTAATTGTCACTTGGAGGACTTTGGATTGTGTAATTTACTTCTTCTAAAAGCGAACAGAGGTTCCTTGCACTCTCTTTTACTATCAGCTAAATGTTTGCTTGCAGGGACTGCTCCAAAATAACTCCAGTGTGCAGGAGTTTTCTTTACTACACATCAGATCTCTAATGGGAAAAGCTGTTAGAAACTCAGTAATGTTTTGTTAGGTTCCAAACTCCCTCTCGAGGAATTATTGACACTCCTGACACTTGTGCTCAGTGCTGAGCTGCCAGCTCACGCTGTCAGTGCCTGAAGATCCCAGTGCTGAACATCCCTAAATATTTCTGCTGATGCCTTTTAAGGCTCAGATTGAGGTGTGGTACCACTGGAACATCCTGATTCAGGCAGTTTCCCTTGTTAGCTAGGAAGTGAAAGGCAAAAAGTAAAGATATAGAGGTATTTTTGTCTTTTTTGTTCCCTGACCTGCTCTCTTCCATAGCTCTTAACTTAGATGTTAAGTTAAAGACTTTAAATTATAAAGCTCTGTACAATTTCCATGTGAAATATGACAAAAATAGAACATTTATGAAAGAAAACACTAACAATTCAGTTCTTCCCATCTCCTATCAGCTTGGATTCACCACCCAAAAAGCAAATAAGACAGCATTTTTGGGTGGAAAAATCTTGATCCTCAGCACACAGTGGCACCTCCAGTTCTCAACACGCTTCTCCCTGAGCTGCTGCCTGTTTTATTGAGCTCCCATATAAATGGTTCTTTTTCCTCTTCTGAATTGAAATGAATTTCACACCAGCCAGGTTTCATTACTTTGTTTATACTTCCAAAACACTTGTGTATCTCAAACTCACAAAACATGTCTGATTTTGTTTGCAGATGATTTTTGCCTCCCATGAAAAAAACCAAGAGAACATTTGGTTTGATTGCACTCATTTATCTGCCCATTAGTCTGTTTGTAGCTGTAATAAGAAAGCAAATGATTTCCACTGTATATTTTATTTATGGCATTTTTCTGCAGATTAAGCTGCAGAGACTGATTCAAATGTTAGAAATTATGGAGCTGTGGCATCCAAGGACCTAATTGGAAGAATTGTGCAGAGGATTTGTGAGCTGCAGAACTTGGGTGCAGAGTCAGAGGAAGAATTTTAACTTCCTGCTCCTCCTCTCATTGCATTCAAAATTCAGGGTTGCTCAAATCCACTCAGAACACCTTTGCCCATCCTTGTCTAAGTCCTTGTCAATCCCAAAGCAGGTAGGATCCTTCAGGAATGGAGACATGGAGAAAGGGGTGGGAGGGATGGAACACTATGAGGAAAGACTGGGAGTATTCACCTGGAGAAGAGAAGGCTCTGGGGAGAGCTCAGAGTCCCTTCCAGGCCCTAAAGGGGCTCCAGGAGAGCTGGAGAGGGACTGGGGACAAGGGCATGGAGTGACAATGGTTTTAAACGGCAGGAGAGTTGCTTTAGATTAGGCATAAGGGAGAATTTTTTTACTTTAGGTGGTGAAACACTGAAATGTTGTCCAGAGAGGCGGTGGATGCTCCATCCCTGGAAACACTGAAGGTCAGGCCTGACAAAGCTCTGAGAAACCTGATCTAGTTGAAGATGTTCCTGCTTATGGCCAGGGAGCTGGACTAGGTGGCCTTTTAATGTCCCTCCCAACCCGAACCATTCTATAATTTGATGTTTCTGTGATTCCAAACAAACCATGTTGGGTTGTTCACTTGTCTTTAAGTGAGTGCTGGATTTTGCACTGGTGCCTCCTGGTTCAATGGTTTGTGAAACTTCCTTGTTGTCTCCAGAGATCTAAAGTGGAAGCAGTGGAAAAGCACCTCCAATTTAATAATCCCAGGATTCCATTCAGGATCTCCCCTCAGAATTTTTCAGACCAGCTAGGGAAGTGTCATTAATTCTTTCCATTAATTGTAATTAATGACATGTAGCAGGTTTTGCAATTCTTTTACTTCCAGTATTTTTGAAGCTCAAAGTCCTCCTGTGTTATAAACTTCAACATTTATTGCCAACATCATGGGAGTACCTTGTGGAGGAATTTTTAGTAACAGGTTATATCCTGCCAGAGATGGAAGAAAAATGAGCTTGGATTGTTGTTTTTGAAGCAATGTTCTTTTTGTGAGCGTTCCTAATGATGCAGACATCAAATCCATTTCATAATTGTTTCTGCATCCTGCTACGTGCAAGACACTTTAAAAAGTACTTTATTAGTTAAAATGAAAGAAAAATCCTGGCTCATAGTTCACTAAAACCTCTGTCTTGATGAGTCAGTGTGTTTCTTCCTTCCACCTCCAAGCAATTATTTTGATCTATGGAACAGCCTTGATGAATCAGATGGCTTCTTTTAGTTATAGAGGGATAACTTGCAAAGTTTTAAGGAAACAAATGACTTAGACTGAATTTCTTATTAAATACAAGAGAAAGTCTGGTAAACAGTGCTTGGCATGAGGTGCTCAGGCCCAGTGAAATCTAATCCACCCTCCATAGCTTTTCCCTGCCACACACAGACTCAGAGGTTAAACAAAAGTGAATGCAAATGAAAACTGAAGTTAAACTGCTGACATACATATCTGCTGCCACAGTAACAAGGAATACCCAGCCTGAATATTAAATAGTAATCGATGAAATTAAGCTGTTTCCTGGGGAGATATGTGAAGATCTTAGCTCTGGATTGAAGCCCTAGAATTAGTACTGTGCAGGGAACAGATCATGCTCATCTTAGCCACAGGTGTTAATAGATTGTGTCAGAATTTTGGGGTTGTATAAGGTATTTTGGGGTTCATTTATGGGGGAAATTACATTTTTTACGTGTACTTAATTTTCAGGCCCAGCCTTTTCCCTTTATGGGAAACCTCTGAGTTTACACACTTCATATGCAGATCTCCCTGTCCAGGATGGAGAGCTCAAAAATTGATTGAATAAAACCCCCTAACTTCTACCACCCAGTTCACTTGGTCTATTTTAAACACTTATTTTAGGACCTGTATGCCTTTGAACATCCTGATTAGATTTCCTCTACCTGAAAGGCAGCCTAGGAGACAATCCACATTTATATTTAGGCAGATCAATCCCATGCTGTTAGATCAATCCCATGCTGTCATTGCTTCTCTTTTTTTTTTTTTTTTGTACTCTTTTATTTGCTACTGGTTGTTACATAATACTTTTTTCTTTCTTTTTGAAATAAGTTATGAGGTGGAGACAAACCTTTGGTTTCTGGGTTTGCACAGCCCTTGAGGACCAAAATAGCAAACCTTTGAGCCTGGAGTCCAGAGTTTGGAGGCAGTGGTGCCTCTTTGGATCCAGATTGGTTAATTGAGGGTAAAGTCTCATCTTGCCCTCTTTCAGTAACGCCTCAGTGAAAGCTTCAGCTAAAGGTCACACGCACTCCCATCCTGTGCTCTGTGCTCCTGGGATTGTGCTGCTGCTGAGCTCTTTCATTGTAGACTGTAGGTAGATAAATCTTTCAGCACACACCACTTTCTGCTGGAGACACTCCTCTTGGCGTTCAGGTGGAGGTGGAGAGGAACCTGCACTGGGCATCATTCACCCAGAACACATTTCCTAATTGTAAACTTTGCTTTCACAGCAAGAAAAGCAGAACGTAAACTGAGCAGAGAAAGCTGAACCTGCTCTCCTGCAATCCCTTTCTGTCCCACAATAGCCACAAAAAATGTTTCAGAGGAGGAAATTGCTGCCTCATTTTTTGGACAGTCTGAAGTATTCCTGGCAAGG
Source organism: Euphonia xanthogaster (assembly GCA_034509185.1). NCBI lineage: Eukaryota > Metazoa > Chordata > Aves > Passeriformes > Fringillidae > Euphonia > Euphonia xanthogaster. Next base: position 2,925,606 of record JAYDZK010000113.1, on the reverse strand, counting down.
CAATAAATAAAACCAGCAAAAATAAAAATCCCAAAGATCCAAGTCTTTTTCCCTGTGTAGCTGTGTGTGCTCCTTGAACAATCAGAAGAACACCAGGTCCATAGCTCGGTATTTTGGACAGGCTGGGGTGGGTGTCTCACCTCCCAGTGCTCCACCAGTGACATCTACTGGTAAATGGCTCCCTCGGCATCCCAGCAGTGGTGGGACCAGGCGGTGGGACCCGACCTGCTCCAGGCACCGGAGAACCACCACTGCTGGGAGGAGCAGCCATGTGAAGGGCTGGCTCAGCTGTGAAACCTTCCACATTCTTCAGGCCAGCACCATCCCTGGATCACGGCCAAATTATGTTTTTCATTACTGGTTAATACTCAAAAGGGCACAATGCACATGTGGGAGCAACTGCCTTGAGGAATGTCAAATAAATCTGATTTGGTGCTGTAGTGCCTCTTGAGGAAGTGGAGTTTTGGGATCAGCCCCATCTTTAGCTCCATTGGTTTATTTTATTTATTCTCTGAGTTAAAACTATTGTGCAAGTTGGTATTTTTATGACTCTTGCAAAAGGGGAAAATTTGTCTACTGGTTTCAGCCCACTATAAGCACGTGAACAATGAATGAAATACACCCTGCTATTCAATCAGCTGTCACCATTTCCAAGACATTCCCATTCCTAACTTCCAGGCTGTGCATGTTAAGCCATAACCATGGGATTGGTAAACACCTACAGAAACCACAAACAATTGCCCTGAAAAGAGGAATTTCTGAGTGTTTGCACGCAATGATGTTTTATGTTTGGTCTCTGGTACAACAAATCAGTGAGTTAAACTTGTCATTCCTGAACTTCAATCATCATTAGCATTCGGTTGAATTCCCTCCTCCAAAACAAACACAAAATAAATGACAAACATCAAGCTGAATTCTAAAGTTCAGCCATGGTTTTGCCCTTTAGCACTCACTGTTTGCAAACATTGCCCAACATCCAGTCCCTGTTTGAGATGAACTGGTGGCTGCTTGTTTGAAGCCATTGAACCATGTGAGGCGGCAGCACTTTGCAGCCTTGCAGAAAGCCAAAAATAAAACCTGCTGTGTCCAACCCTGACAAGCAATGGTGCCTCTCTCTTTCGGTTTTTAGCATCCTGTGTCTTGGCCAAACAGAAGGGGTGGTTCAGTAACTGGTAGAAGACACGCTTTCACAAAATATCTTTCTGCAAAATTATTCCACTGCCCAAATCTCAACGTTCGGCTTCTGTTTGTGCAACTCTTGGAATCAAAGAGTCACAGAATATCCTGAGTTGGAAGGACCCACAAGGATCATTGAGTCCAACCCCTGGCCCTGCACAGAGACCCCAACAATCCCACCCTGTGCATCCCTGGGAGCGTTGTCCAAACCCTCCTGGAGCTCTGGCAGCCTCGGGTGGGGCCATGGCCAACCACACTCTGGGGAAGAACTTTTTCCTGATTTCCAACCTAAACTTGTCCTGGAACTGCTTCAAGCCATTCCCTCATGTTCTGCCACTGATCATCAAAGACAGGTGTTTTGGTTTTTTCTTTTATTCTAGGGTTTTACTTTTCAAGTCAATTATTTCTTTGGATGGAGTTAGAGGGAGATGGCAGGCAGTGTCCTTCCCTGAAAAACAGAGAGGACTTCTTCCCAACGACTCCAGGTGATTAATGCACATGGAACTGCTTCATCAGCAATGCAAATTATGATCAAAGAATCATAAAATGGTTTGGGTTGGAAGGGACCTTAAAAACCATCAAATTTCAATCCCTTGCCATTGGCAGAGATACTTTCCACTGTCCCAGGGTGCTCCAAGTCCCATACAGCCTGGCCTCAGCTACTTCCAAGGATCCAGAGGCAGCCACAGCTTCTCTGGGCACCCTGTGCCAGGGCCTCAACCCCCCCTCCCCCCCAGCTAATAAATAGACACATTTTAAAAATTTGTTGTAAATAAGAATTACTGGCTTTGCTGAGGAGGTTACTGTCTTTCCACCTGCACTAAAGAGACACTTTCTACATGGCTTTTGCTATGAAAAGCCAAAGGAACCACATCAGCTGTTCCCATTGCAGGAGACCTTCTTGCTCCTGTTATTTCACCTTACCACAAATTCCCAGTGAAAAGTTGATGGGTCAGATCTATTTCTGCTAAACCACAGGCACCACCATGGTCATTGCAATGATCACACACCCCCACCTGACTTCTAGACACGCATTTAATTTCCTTAGATTCATGCTATAAAAATATTTCCCTTGTGGGCTGTGACACAGCCTTCACATTATATCAGATGCTTTCAGTTGGACAATTATCTGAATGCCTTTTAAAATGGTAATTATCTCCCAGGGCCACAGATGCACTCTGCAGAGCACAGAGAAGCTGTGGCTGAGCTGCTGTCAGGTGGATGCAGCACTGTGATTTAGAGATGGTTAAACCTGAGCAGGATGGACACGAGCTGCAGTTTCCATTTGGGCTGGGAGCAGGGAAATCTCCCTGCAGTGAATTCATTCCTCAGTGCAGATATGGCTTAAGGCTTTCCAGACTGCATCCCGAGGCACTTCCAGAGTGAGCTGTGGGAGTTCACCAAATGGTCATTCCTAAATTTTCTCCAGAACAGCCTGACGTTCTTCAGGCCTGATTTAAATCCAAATGTGCTCCCAGGCTGAATTCTCCTGCTGCCACTTGGATATTACTTACTCAGTGGGCTTACAAGATGCTGTTGCCTGTTGAGTTCCTGTAAATTCGTAGTCACATCTATATTTTGGGTTAGTTTGGAGAAGGAGAGAATTGTTCATTTGGGAAAACAAATGGAATAGGAAAATAATTTCTGCCAAGTAACCATAATTTCACTGGGCTTTAGCTGTCTGCAGTCGAGTTAGTCATAGTGCAGAACCTTGGAATAATCCTGGAGCGAAAAAAGTTTATTTGGGCTATGATTGAGATACTCTGGTGGAATGACCCTCTCAAAGGGCTTTTTTGTTTCCACTGACTGAAGGGAAGCAGTTGAGATCTGGATGTCTGTTTGACAAATATCTATATTTTGTCTACATCTCACAACTCTTCATTTCTGCATTATGCACTTCTTGGGGAAGAGGTTAACCTGCTCTGGACAACATGCACAGCCAGCTCCTCTAAACAATGTCAATATTCCTACCCTGCTCTTAAATACATGTATTTATATCACCAAAAGAAAAAAAATCTTTGTGGCACTCTTCTCTGCTGGCCTCATTTGGCTCTGTTGGCTTTGAGCCAGGTTTAACCACCCCAGTGTTTCCTCTGATGGTGCTTCCATCAAAGTGGAATGAAGAACACGAGGTAAAACTCAGCACTCGGAAATCCCAATTTAATGAAAACAAAGAAGCTGGGCATTACCTAATGTGTCATATTAGAAAGTCGTTTAAGGGTTTAAATGTACAATTCAGCTGGAAAACGTAGCCAGTGCTGCTCTTTGGCTAAATTTTGAACTCCTTACTTAATAATTATTCTAAAGAAGATAAAACAAAGTCACCCAGAAACCTTCCCTGGAGTACTGGGAAGTTTAGTTGACTTGGGAGTTATTAGAAAGGGAGATAAATGTGATCTCCTTTAATTCTTTGAAAGTCTCTGGCAAATCTTCAATGTCTTTGAAATGCCATGCAAATGTTGGTGCTTGGTTGTACATAACTAAGACGTGCTCCTTCTCCCTCTTGTGTTCCTCAGTTCCCATTTATTTTCTCTAAAATAAAGACCTTTTTTGGGTCTAAAATAAGGATTATTTCTCTATAATAAGGACTGAATGCAAAGCTTTCCCTATCTAAACTAAAGGACACTGAGGGGAGATTTTGGCAATATTTGAACCATGGTGTGTTTGATCATTTTCCTTTACAGTGGACTGCAAACAAGACTTTTCCCTTAAATATTTTTCCATTCTCCTTAACAAAAAATTGAAAATCCACTCAGAATCAGGCTGACACCTGAAGCCTGATGAAACCTGAAACCTCACATCCCTGATGTGAGCAAGGTAACAACAACAGTACCTCGTGCTGCAGTCAGAGACAAAGGTTCGTGGCTCTCTAGGCTGGAAATAATATTTATGAGGAAAAATAAAAGAGGAAATTAGAAATACAGGCTCTGTTAAACAGCTCTATAAAGGAAGAAGAACAAATCAGCGGACTAAACAGGTGTGGAAACGACCACAAATTGCACCTGGGGGAAGTTGGTGACTTGTAATGATAGAACATCAAGAACTTCATTTACATAGACAGTCTCTGGAAGGTGTTTCTTGTTGTCTCCTCTGCTGCCTGAGAACCTCCTGCTTGTTGAATGCTTAAGGGGAAAGAAAAAGGACAAAATTTCTTCTAAGGAGGAATGGCCCTCATGAGATGTAACATTTAAAACACCACTGTTAGATGGTTATGGAATGTTTGTAACTTGTGCACAGTCTCACACTTCAATAAACCAGAAGAGTGAGGTTTATACAACTCAAATGGTGATTATTATCCCATCTTTTTTGATGTTTAAACATTAAGGATGCAGCTCTAAGTTGTTGTAAGCTCAGGAGGTTCTGTTTATAGAAAATAGAGATAAAACATCAGCTGCCTCCAGAAATAGATTCATTTGGTGACCATTTTGTTACTGTAATACATGGAGATGAATTCTCTCCTGGAGGTGTTGATTTGTCTCCACTGCTGCTGAAGGGAATCCATTCTGACCAGCTCAGCTTTAGGCATTTGAAAATGAGAGTTTGAAGTCAGGTTGCATGAACCATGATGAGGTTATGTTCCAAATGTAATTAGTGGAAAGGCAATACAGAGGATTAGCAAATTATGGAAAAGCTGAAAGTATTGAATTTTTCCAAGAAAGCAGAAGTTAGATCACTACTATTGAAATCAAACTCTGCTTTAGCTCATTAGACAGACACATGAAAATAGGATGGTATTTTTTTAATCTGTGAATTATCAAGGATTTCTTTTCATAGTTTCTCATTTCTGTGCTTACAACTCATGCGATTCCCAATTTCACAGGATCACAGAAGGGTTTGGGTTGGAAAGGACCTTAAAGATGACCTTGTTTGAAATCCCTGCCATGGGCAGCAGCACCTTCCTCTATCCCAGGTTCCTCCAAGCCTCATCCCTTTGAGTTTTGACATTACTCTGCTGACAATTCCTTGAGAATAGACTAGAGAGGAATGATCCTCAGTGTGTAATCATTTCACTAAGGCCACTTCTCCTTAATTTCTCATTAACCTCTCATAAGAAATAGTGTTAGAAGCCCTACCAATGCCACAGTACTTCTCCTCAATTTGCTTTTTTTTTCTTTTTTTTCCACAAAATGCATAAGATCAGATTTTGTTAAGATGATTTCTGCTTGATGAATCCACACTTGCCTGTTACTCATCTTTTTTGCAACCATGATGAGAGAGATTTAATTGTCATGTTTTTTTTCCCAAGGGATCCAGGGCCCTGAGGAGCACACGTATTTTCAAAAGCTGCTTAGTCACTGAGGAATGAAAATCCTTCTGACTTTCAGCCAGACAAGTGTCCCCTGATCAAAGTGACCTGTGTATAGATTCTGAGCACACATCAGGTGTGGGAAGGTGGGGGGACCATATAGCATTGGGGGCAATTTCAGCTGGTATCCAGTTAAACCAGCTGAGGAATGTGGAACCACAAAGGTCTTTCTACATTATTTGGTTTTCTGAGCTTTGACAGTTTTAATAGTTTAAATAGCCTAATAATATTAAAAGTTCAGTTCTTTTGGAAAGCAAGACTAAAGCTCATGTTAGTGGTGCAATTGAAAATTGATCTTCTAGTGAGTCTATATATTTCCAAATACATAGACTCACTACAAGACAGTGAGATATCTACATCTATCTACATCTCTCTATATTTATATATATCCTGTTTAATATTTATCTATATCATCTATATATCTATCATCTATCTATATCCATATGATATCAATATATGCACACCAAGTGTATCAATTCAAGAGAAAAGATCTGTATTAGTCAGGACTTCTGGCAGTCTTTGTCAAGTTTTAATGAAAACTCTCAGCCCTGAGTCATGACAAAGACTGGTGAGAGAGGAAACTTAAATATTGCAGTGGAGATATTGACAGGAGCCATGATCATGCCTTGGGACTGTGGTGTGAGAATAACCCAAACCATCACTCCATTCTTTCTTCAGAGAAAAAGCCCAAATGTTTTTTCCCTGTACTTTCTCAGATACACAACAGGAATCTGTAAATTCCACAAATTCCTTACCATACCCCAAGGGAACATGGCAGGTCAGCCTAAAGAGTATTTAATCCCAGACAAATGATACCAAAATAACTGACTTTTAAGCTCTGATATTACTCCAGCTGGATTTTCAGCCCTCACAGCCCTATGCACCTTTTCCAAGAGTAGTTTCATGTTGGCTTCTTGGCTGAGGAATGTCTTGGCTCTGTTCTCCTGCTTAATTTCAGCTCTTGGAGTCAGTCAGTCAGGGTACTCCAGTCCTGTCTACATTTTTCTGCTCCACTGGTCTTGACAACACTGACTGACAACCCAGTTAAGTCTGCCAAGGTAGGAATGGGCACAGGACTGGGCATGGAGGGAAAGATCCTTGCATGGCACATGGAATTTGGCCACTCCTTAATTACTTTGGATAAAAGGATCAGAAACTTCAGTTTAATGTACAAAACATCTTAATTCTGGGGTTTTTTTCAGGACTGTAGGCTATCTAGCATGCAGATTTTAACAGATTCTTATGGACACTGCTGCTTTTTGATCTTTTTCCTGATTTGTCTTATTCACTACTGAGTATTCTCTATCAAGGAAAGTCAGTGTTAAATGACTTTCACTATAATCAGATAAAATAATTTCCTGCAGTTAAATACAGCCAGAGAAAGACTGTCCAGCCTTGGATAAAATGGCTGAAGGTCTCCAAAGGAGTTGGGCTGATGTGCTCCTTCCAGGAAAAGTACACTTTGGTTTCTGTTTCTTGTGGGAGAGGTTGGTTGGATGTTTGAGTTTTTTCCTTTCTGATTTTGTTTTTTTGTACCTCTAGAGCCTGAAAATGAATGTTGGAATAGGGAACAAACAGCAAACATCAAACAGACTTGTGCTAAATCCCTAAATACACTCTGCAGTCATGATGGACCAAATACCTGATGAGAGCAAAGGGGTCAGGGGAATGTCCCTCAGGAAATTCCATTGGATATCCAGTGCTCTCACGTCCCAGCTTTTAGCTGTCCACAATTTTAATGTCCAGCTGAAGCATTCTCTGCTCCATGTGAAATGATACAGGAGAAATTAACACCCAATTCACACCATCCTATGTAAGATATATTTTAAATTTCTCCCCACTGATTATTGAGGTAATCTCATTCCACTTCCAGACTTCTGCTGCTGAAAAAATTGTATTTATCAGTTAATCAAACTCTATCTTAAAATTAACCAGCCTGGTTGGTGTCTTCAACCAGCTAAAAGCTTGGCTTGGAATGTCTTCTGCTTAAAAACACTGAACTAAGTGCAGCCTAAATTTACTGGTGGCCAGTTTAAATCTGTTTATTCTTGTGCCAGAAATGTCTTTCTTGTCCCTTCACAATAATTAGGGAAAATTACTGACACAGTTGATGATTCTCCAGCTGAGAAATGGGACAACATGAAAGCACCAAGAGATGTCTGAATGAAGTGTGTGTGTTGGCAAAGTCAATTTTCTTTTTGCCTTGAGATTTTCTTTTATTCTGCTGGAGCCAATAAAAAGATCATGAAAGGCAGAGCTAATCTTCCCTACTGCTTTGAAATTTTCACTTTAGGTTCAGTTTTCCTTTCTCTAAGGGAAGCCTTTCAGACACCAAGACTTTTTTTTTATCCTGTTAGTTTTGGATGTTTGTCATTCCACACATGGAATAGTTCTTTCTATGAATTACACAGATTCAGAGTGTCCATCTCAACAGCACTTGGAGAAGCCTCTTAGGAGGATTTCAAGAAGAAAGTGCCTTGTCCTTTCTTTATTCTGATGCTTCCACATTAATGCTGTTACAGAGAAAGTTAATTAAAATGAAGGGCTGGCAATGTATCTGAGATCTTGTTGCAGAGAACAATTGATGGGAGCAGATTTTCAGCTGATTTAAACTGTGGTAGCTCTCTGAAAAAGGAGATTTGACAATGTGGGTCAGCAGGGTTCCAGGGACAAAATCTTCCTTTCAACTTGTTACAGACTGTGCAGTAATTAGAGTCCATGAGGAATGAATAAAATGTGTGTGCAAAGGATGATAACACTTGATATCAGTTTTGAGGAGTCATAAAAATTCTTCTTCTCCATTCTTTTCTCTTTTCAGAGGAACGTGCTGAGATTATATTGAAATATCTTAATTCCTTGCAATAAGGGGAAAAAAGCCACTGTAGAAAATAAAAAACTTTCAGAGCTGATTTTTATACAAGTCACATTTATTCTGAAGCAAAATCTGCTCCATGCTTGGCATATTTAATAATTTAGAGACGTAGTCTAAACCAACCAAAGAAAAATAAATTTGCAATAAATATAAGACAGGGATAAAGGTATAAAGTAATTTCAGATTATTTAATTTACCCTGTAATATAAATGTTAACTTTGTCTTTCCTGCAGAGCTTGTTATTTTCAAAGTTTCCTCTGCTAATTAAGGATTGTCAATCACTGAGACTCGTGGAAAAATCCAAACAAGACAAAAAGAAAAACTTGGAGTGTTTAAAAAAATAAATATACATGGCTTGAAATCCTGGAACTTGTCTTGTGCTGATGTTCCAGAGCTCCACTTTGCCCATCAGCATTCCTGCCCAAAGATTTGCCTGCTGACATTTACATGAGGAGGTGGCATTTGCTTTTGGGGGATGCATTTGGTGTCACATATTCTTTGCAGTAACTCTTTTCTGATGGCATGTAAAGGTCATTTCTGCAGAGCAGGGAGCATTTGTAGACTTCCTGAGAAAGGATCTGGGCATGAGGCATTCACTGAATAGGAAGGATGTTGTTTGTTTGAAAACTGCTGGGTTTTTTCCTCACACATTCCCCCACTTTTTTTTCTTTTTTCTTTTTCCCCCTCATTTCATTGTATGAAGCCTGCAGGAGTAAAATTTTTTCCAACACAATAATTTCTGCATTGTGGTACTGCAAAGTTTCTTTAAAAAAATTTATATATATATATGTGTATATATATATATATATCTTAGAAAATTACAAATTAATTTTGCTCGTGAAAAGCCAATTATTCTGATTTGCCCAGAGAAGCTGTGGCTGCCCCATCCCTGGGAATGTCCAAGGCCAGGTTGGGCAGGACTTGGAGAAACCTGGTCTAGGGTTGTCCTCTCCAGACATCCAATGCCATTATAGATATCCCTGATGGCATCCCAGATGGCTCCAGCTGTCAGCTCTTCTGGATGCTTCAAACACTTTAGGGCATTTCAAACAAACCTATTAAAATTTGTATTGTAGATAATGAAGTTTAATTGCTCAGTTTGTGTTTTTTAAGTCTGGTTACCTTGATAAGAAGATATGTTTATTTATACTGTTATATTGATATGAATATAAATATATTTAGGTATATATTTATATATAAATATATCGATACATTTTATCTTTTTATGGGTTTATGTTTTTCTATTTATATATTTACATATTTATATAAAATCATGCTGATACCAATGAACTGTGTAATAAATGCTCAATACAGAAGGTCAGTAGCACCAATAGAGCCTGAGAAGTTACTGAGCTCATCTCAAAGTCCCAACGTGTTTGTTTATTTAATCACTCTGTAAGCTCCACTAATTATATTGACTGGGCTTTTAATTCCTGTCATGAGAATATAAATGCCTCACCCACATGGAGATATCTGCATCTATTGCCTAAGTGTAAACACCCAAATCCTGAGCTGCATCTCCACCAAGGAGCCTTCCTTCCTCTCTGTCCCAGATGATGGAATGACCTGAGCTCTGGGTTATTGATTGAATTCACACTGCAATAGGTCCCTGTGTCACATTTCACTTTCCAGGGTCACCTTATAAAGGGCTTTGCTGGTGCTGGGGCATGTAAGCTGAGAGTGACAAAAAAAACCTCTAAAATTCTTCCTTAGAACTGATGGGGTGTTATGGTTTTGTATGGGAAACATTTAGGGAAGTAATGTAAAATTTTTATTTCTTTACTGTTTTATTTCTTTACATTGTCAATGAGAAAAAAAAAAGTTGTGAGAAGAAAAAGAGGGTTCTAAAAATTTTAACCTATTTTCATTACTCTTTCTTCTAATTACTGTTAATGAATTTTTATTTGCACCCTTTTAAAGTTTTAAGCCTACTTTGCCTTTCTCCTAATCCTACCTCACAACAAGAAGTAAATACACCAATAATTAGCCAACACTAAAACCCACCACACTCATTAATATACCAGCCTAAAAAATCTCAAAATTAACAAAATCTCATATTAGCAAACCAAAACCACTACACAAGTTTAGTGTTTTCACCTAATTCCAAACTAAAGCCACCACATCTGCAAAGACACCATCGTATTCCTGGCATACAGATTAAAAAAAAGACTAAAAAGTGTGAATTATTTATTCACTTCTGCCTTTGTGTTTCTAAAGAGGCAATGGAGCAGATGCCAGCTGAGGACACACTGTTTTCTCGGGAGAGTTTGGGTTCCCATGTATAACTTCCACCCACAGACAGAAAGGAGAGTAACTCCAGCTCTTCTGGAACATTGTCCTGGCTGTTAAGATCTGTGTGTGCTCTATTCCCATCTGTCAGAGCTGGGGCAGTTATCCCCTGTTCCTTGGGCAGTTTTCTTTATCTCTCCCACAGCCAAT
>JAYDZK010000113.1:2889613-2911551 GCA_034509185.1 Euphonia xanthogaster | reverse complement strand
TGTCACACTTGGCTTAATCATTCACTTCTGGTGTCAGCAGTACAGGCTGCCTTTCATTAAAAACAAATATTATCAGCACGGCATTGTTTTGTTGCACAAAAAAAAAAAGGATTGTGTACAATAATATTTAAAATTAATATTTTTATTGGGAAAATGCAACCTGTGCAAGAAATGGGGACCCAACTTTCATTGGAAAAAGACCAAATTTTAAAAAGTTTGCAATTTGGACAGAAGTGAGTATTTTTTTTCCTTAAAAACTTCAGTTGACTTTGGACTAAGACATTTGATTATCTGTCTGTAGTGCTCCCAAGGCCTGGAAATTGAATACTCAGCATATTGCAGTTGAATGAACCTCATTTAACTCAGGCAAAAAATATAAAAATCATATTTTATTAATGTGAATAAGAAGAGAGAAGAGGAGATACATTTTTGTTGTTTGCTTTCTGTAGCTCTTTAAAGTCACAGCCAGTCCCTAAAACTGTGCCAGGTTTTGCTGAGGGAGCATATTTTTAATATTTGGTGATTGTTTTTTTTTTTTTTTTTAAATGTTTTAGCTGCTGAAAATTAATAAAGCTCAATGTATTTTCATCTTCATGGTTTTCAGTTTACAGCAGGAAGAGTGAAAGAGAACAAAGAAGAAAAGAAAAAGAATTAAACAATATTTTTCCTGGCTACAATAAAAAGCTTATAAATGCGATCAGGGAGAACTTGAAAGGAAAAAAAAAACCATGGCAAGATATGAGTTGTTTATTGTAGCAAAGGAAGGCAGGTGGAGACAGGCTGAACATCACCAGGTAAATTCCAGGAAGGATAAACTGTTCCAGGCAGTAAAGGCAGAGAAACACGTGGGCACCAACTGAAACTGGGAAGAAAATTTATATCCATCACAGCACTGAGTTCCTGAAATGACTTATAGGAGAGTGTGGAAAGTGAAAAAAATTGGGTTGCTTTGAAGGATGAAGATCTGTGAGAAAGGAGCCTACAAGGAAGAGGGAGAGGGACTTGTTCCAAGGACAAGTAGTGACAGGACAAGGGGGAATGGCCTTAAACTGATGGAGGGTAAATTTGGGTGGGATATTGGGAAGAAATCCTTCCCTGTGAAGGTGGTGAGGCCCTGGCACAGGTGTCCAGAGAAGCTGGGGCTGCCCCTGGATCTGTGGAAGTGTCCAAGACCAGGCTGGATGGGGCTTGGAGTACCCTGGGGTGGGGAAGGTGTCCCTGCCCATGGCAGGGGGTGGAACTGGATGGACTTTGAGGTCTCTTCCAACCCAAACCATTCCGTAACTCAGTGATTCCCTGAATTACATTTCAAGGTGGGTGCTGAAGCTGAACACTGAGACACCAGATTATGCTCCAAGCTGGTGCTCCTAAGGCAAGATAAATTCCTTTTCCCCCCCTCCTTTTACCTCTGGATCCTTAAATCAGTGCCACAGGTTTTCTTTTTTTTTTTTTTTTTTTTTTTAATTGGCAAAACTGAATGAGTCACAGGATTAGAAATTCTTCTTCTGTCTCTCTAAGATGAGTAAAGAAACTTCAGATAAGGAAATTCAGAATGGTGAACTCTATTAGTGGCAACCACTTGTGCTTTCAAGGACAAGGACTCTCTGCATGGGATCTTATGCTGCCTTCAGGAAATTATATTTCCACTTCAGTCCCTTGTTTGGTTCAACCATTCCACCACTGTTTTTAACATTAGCAATAGCCTTGGGAAAACCTTTCTTCAATATTTTGAATGGGGACTGGGAATTAAGCACTACTCCCTGAAGGTTGGAACAAAAGAACCTGTAGGGATCCTTCCAAGCCCAGCCATTCTGTGATATGATTCTTGTCCCCTGCCCAAGACTGAAAGCAGCACTGAAATGCCATGTAAGGTCAAGGACTTTGGAAACAAAGTCCCAGACTGGTTTATCTTAATTTCATTTACAGTAGCACAGAAATGATATCAGCTAAAGTAGGAGGCAGAAACCCAAGAAGAAGAACTTAAAACTTACTGTTTGATCTGGCCATGCTAAAATGCCATTCCTCCTTCAGAGTAACACTTCAGAAATAGGACAAAAAGTGTAATTTAATACCAAGAGGATAACAAGTGTTATTAAAAATTAATTGTTTTGCTCCTCCAACATGACACACGAATTTTTTATGACCATAGAATCATTGAATGATCATGGAGTCATTGAATGGTTTGACTTGGAAAAGATAGTAAAGATCATCTCATTCCAACTCTGCCATGGGCAGGGATGCTTTCCACTATCTCAGGTTGCTCCAAACCCTGTCCTTGGACACTTCCAGGGAAAGTGGCTGTCTGGCTCCACAGGTAGAAGATACTCAGTGCCAAGATCTTTCCTGCAAAAGTTGGGATATGCACAGCAGGAAGAAATGACTGTGAGCAGAACAAAAATAACATTTCCAGAGCCTCACCACTCCCCTGAGTAATTGCACGTGAGGGCTGTTAAACAAACTGCCAGAGCCTGTGCTGCATTTACCACCCCGTGATGCTTATAAAAGCAAGATAAGGAACGCTCCTGGACGTTCTGATTGAGCCAAACAGGAAGTAGACTTTAATCAGATGAGGTTTACTGCTTCCCTTCATTGTCTGGAGAGCAGCTGGGGCTGTGCATTTAAAGGGAATGAAGCTTCTGCCACTTCAACCCACCTAGGAAATTACCCTGTGCTGGAGAATGAGATGGAAGGTGCCTTTCAACCCATAAATTTTTCGCAGCATTTTTGCAAAAATTGACTGGGGCATTTTAAGGGGTTTCACCTCTGCACTGGTGTGTCCACAGCTGGATATCCATTGCCACGTGTTCATGAACAGTGACCTGACCATCTCACTGTCCCAGGGAGTCATAAACACCAGGCATGGCCACAGCTCAGAGCTGCCACCAGTCTCCAAAATGTATCCTCTTTATGTACTGTTCAAATGCCACACATAAATTTTCTCAGAGAGTGAATTTAGTGGTTTGTAGCAGAGTCAGCCCAATGGTGCATTTCCCATTCTGCAGCCGTGCCTCCTGCCCACTGCTGGGTACAAATGAGGAGAGTGCACTCTGGGAGGATTAGGAGGAGCTGAGATGGATGGCAAGGATGCTAAATCCTGCAGCCCACACACTGAAAAGCTCACAAGGTCAGTGCTCACAAAATACAGTTCTCTCTGTGCCTAAAATTCAAATGAAATGCTTTGATCATTACATTTCCTTAAATCATGATACTTGGAAAACCTTGTGCAGGTAGGAGATGTGGGGAGCTGGATCTCCATGGAGACCCAGCAGCTAAAGCACAGTCCAACATTAATGCAGCTGTTTTATCACATGTTGGGTCTGAACTTATCCTTTTCCAGTTCTGAAATGAGCTGGATGCAGCTTGCCTCAGCTTTTCAAAGATCAAGGACACCCACACCAAAACCTCTTTGGGAGCACAGCTATTCCTACTTGGAATGGATGCAGCTGGCAATTCCTAAACTTCCTTTTCCTCCTCCTGAAAGAGCAGGAATTCTCTGCACCTCTCAGGTTGTAGGGATGAGGTTTCTCCCTGAATTCCTTTCCCTGGGATCAGCTGATATCCACTGGTGCTGTGCATGAAGAAATGGATGGGACACATTCCCACCTTATGGGGGGATTCCATGCAACCCCTGAATTTACAGGAAACAGTGGGTGCAAAAATTACTTCACCTACTACCTGTAACCCTTCTCCAAAAGCCCAGGAGAGCTGCTGCCAGTGTGGCTTTGATATGTAATAAATTTCCTTTTGTGCACCAACCCTTTTTCTAAAATCCTGGAATGGTGTGGGTTGGGAGGGACCTCACAGATCATCCATGCCATGGGCAGGGACACCTTCCACTGTCCCAGGTTGTTCCAAGTCCTGTCCAACCTGGCCTTGGACACTTCCAGGGATGGGGTGGATTTTCCTCAGGTATCTGGTTTGCAGGACTGGGAGCTCCTCAGCAGCAATTTCAAACTTCCTCTTAAAACCCCGAATTAGACTGTTCTGCAAATAACCCCAGCCCTCAAGTGCTTGAAAAAAAGGTGTGAAAACATCAAAATCACCTGGTTTAATCAACTCAAAATCATCTGGTTTAATCAACTCACTATCAGTTTCTTTTGGAAAAGGGATGCATTTGACCAGGGCTATTCCTCAAGCAGAACATTTATCTCTCAGCCTCTCCTTCTGTTAGAATTTCAGTCTCCAGAAAAACACAATGAACACGATTTGAATTTGTTTTCTGGGCTCGACAAGGGCAGACAAAAGAAAGGAAAAGTCTTAATTTTTCCCAAGCTTAAATGCACCAAAGAAATCATCACAGAGGAATAGAAAGCAACAAAGAAATTTTGCATTGGGTCTGAATCAGGAGCAAAAAGTGTCAGGTTACTCAATGACTGCCACTTCCACAAGGTAATGTGAATTTTTTAGACATAATTTTCTACTCTGAGGCTTTTTATTTGTTTGATAGGAGAAATTCAAATAATGCTTAATATTGCTAAAAAATATTAGGTCTTTGCTTTTGTAAGTCTGCAACTTGTGAATATTTCAGTTGAGAATAACCAGTTTTTTTCTTCTGGGATAAGAGATCCAGATCCATGCTGGGTAAAACTGGAGGTAACAGCTTAGTTGAGAAGTCCTTTAACATTTTTTCTGGTCTGTATGTTCCAGAATTCAAGGAGAATTTTGGTCCTCCTTATATCCCACCTGCTTGTCTTGAATCCTCAGGGTCATCTCCAGCCCTGTAGAATCCCAGCCCACATGGCATCATGCTGAGGGGAAAATCTGGAGAAAAAGGAAATGGGGGATTTTGGAGTTTTCTGCATTTCAATTTTCTCCATTCAATCCAATTTTTAGTCCCAAGTAACCTTCATTCCTGATGGATCCCTGTTTTCCTAGGGAGGGCTGAGCACCTGCCTGCCCATGGGAAGCCATGAATGAGTTCCTTGATTTGTTTTGTTGCCTGTGTGGGATTTAACAGTCTTCATTCCAACAAATGAGTTCTTTTCACTTTTAACCCTTCCAATTCTCTCCCCATCCCTTTGAAGGGGTTTGGGGAAGAGGCTGAAGTGGGGCTGAGCTGCCAGCTGGGGTTAAACCATGACCACAGGTAGGATTGGCTCATTCAGATGGGTAAAAATGTTGGCTGGGAATCAAGGAAATCTGTTCCTCCGCTTCTACTTGCAGGCAAATTATTTTTCTGCTGGCAAAAAGGTTATTTTAACCCTTTACTTTCTATGAACGACTTCCAAATTATTTCATGGGTCTATTTGGAAGCTCCTTCTCTCTGTAGCCATCAACTGCAACTCACCATGGCTCCACTCCAGAGAAACATTGGATTTGTTTCTGAAATACTCCAGGAAAATTGCTCAGAATGTTTCAAAATACTAAACAAATAATGAATGGCCCATCTCAATCCTTGAAAATCTGATTATTGAGCGAATCATTGTGTTTTTTACCTGAGGGGGCTCATGCTGAAATATGTGTCATACTGGTATTTATTCTGGCCTCTGCCAGAGTACCAAAACCCAAAACTTCTGAAAATTTATCAGAAATAAATTAAAATAAACAGGGTTCTGTTAAATACAACAATGATATTATTACAGTGATTTTATTGGTAGCTCTTTATATTAAAAATTCTGTATGTATTCTGTAAAACACCAGTGGTGAGCCCTGGAAAACAAATTTGGAGACAATAATATGGGATGAAGAAATAAATAGTTTCACTGTCTGGGAGAGATGAACAGTGCTAGAGATAAGAGTTGCTTGCTCTGTCAGTTGTTCTTCTCTTCTTCCTTTTCCTGTCAATAATCCAATATAACTGAGGGAATCCAGACTAAAGAATGGTTTCTTTGGTGCATCCAGGACTCCATGCATTTATACCGCTTGAGGTGCTGCTAACCCAAGAGAGTTTTCCTGCCTTTTTTTGAGCTCAGAGTTGCCTTTTCAATGTTTCACTTGCTCAGTTTTCCCAGCAGTTGTTTGGTGTGATGGACCTGAGTGGAGCCTCAAGTCAGCCTCTCTTCCAAACTCTGCGCTATTAGAATCATCTTAAAACATCTTTAAGTCAATCTCACATGAAACTCTATCTATTTCAAATAGCTGAGGCCAAAATAATTGTTGGAGTTGGCATGGGAGAAGATAAAAAAACTGATTTCACTTTCATGTCACCTTTTTTTCCTTGGAAAGTCATGGAATACATATCAGTCAAGAATCAGGGAACAGGAACACTGAGCTCTGCAGTGCTCACAGGACAGAGATCTCTTGGAACAAATAGATTTCTGGCTGGCAGCAGCAGGAATAAATTATCCATAAAACAAACAGTGAGCCCGGACAAAGGTGATTTTTGGGATGTACTTTCACCTAGAGGTGATCTAATCATGGATGAGGATCAGTCTTTGTATGACTGTCCAAAGTGGAACGTGAAGCTAAAGGTTTTATGTCTGAACATGGTGCAAAGTCCTCTGTGAGAGCTCCCCATTCTTCTGACCCTCCTGACAGGTTTGAGTCCTGCTCAGCAAGTGTCCTTCTGTTAGAGGCCTCCAAAAAGCAATGTGAAGGAAGTTCTAAGAACTCTGCTCATCATGATGGAGTCATTTGTTTCTTTTCTTTCTCTCTTGAATTCCAGGGAAGGGTTAAGTTTCCAAATGGAACTTTGATTCTTTGTTCAAGCCATGTTTAGCACACAATGCCCTGTACCTCAGCACTGACACCTCTCTCTGCAATAAACTTTGAAAAGATTCCCTAGGGGAAAGTGCAATTAGAGCAGGAGAGGAGCACAGTGACTCAGAACATTCTGCTTGGAGCTGGCAGGGAAAGGATGCTCTGCTCAAGCTGGGAGATGCAGCAGCAGTGAAAAGAACACAGAGTCAGAGTGTTTGCCCAAAAAATGTGTCCCACTTGGCCTCCAGAAGTGCCTGGGCTTCTCTGAGGTCATTTTGCAGTCTCTTGTCTCCTGCAGCTGATCCATATTCAGCCACACAAAAATAACCCTGCACGTCTGTCTTTTAACCATGGAATTGTCCCCAGAGCCAAATCCAGTCAGGTGACACTGACTGTCAAAAGTTTCAGAATATTGTACTTTGCTGACAAGAGTGAGAAGCAGCAAGAGTGAGAAGAGGCGTCTCTGGGGCTTTAGGAAAAGCTTAAAATTGGGGATCCCAAGCCAGGTGAGGCACTGCAACCATCCTGGGGCAGTCTAATCCAGGCCCAAGGTGAACCCTGGACCTCCCAAAGGAACATTCCACCTGTAGCTGGTTTAAGAGGTTAAAGAGAGACCAACAGATCTCCTGGGAGATGAGAAAGGGAAAGAAAACTGTTATTCCCTTTGTTGCTCCCTGTTTCCTGAGCTGTTTGACATCCTTGAAAAGAGCTGAATCCTCTGAGATCCTGGGCCCATGCTGAGAGCTGCCTGGGCAGTAAGTCCTGGTGGCTGGGGGGATGTGGAAGCTGTGACATCTGAGAGGCTGCTCCGAGTTTAGATCTTTATCTTTTGCCTGCCAATAGGTTTTTGATTTTTCCATTCCTATGAGTCTCTTTGACTGAACACTTCAGAAAGATGTATTTAGATCTCTAGTAGAGATAATTCCCCAAAGGGCAGTTCCCACTAACCTTAAACACATGGCAGCTGTGTAGGATACAGAAAAAAGAGCAGGTGAGTCACTGTTGAGAAGCTTTTTGACATTTGGTGTTGCTTTGTGGTCTGTAAAATGTGGCTATTTCTGACAACACTGATGAGATCAAATGCTTCTCCTTCATTAATCCAGTTTTCCTGCTGAATCTCCTTCTGATCTTGGTCCTGTCTCTGTTCATAAGCTGTGCCAGTAGCTGGTGTCCATTTCCTACCAGAGGCAGGAACTTCTCAAGCTGTATCCATGTATTTATCCCAGAACACAATCTCATATAGTCTCAAAATACCCATTAATAATCTTGGTGCCCAAATATCAAAAACATGATTTATTAAAATTCTTGCATTGTTTTGAATATGAGTAATGTTTGTTCATTAAGGTTCTCCTAAAGTGATGCCATTCTCAGATTATTACCTGGTAAGGCAATTTCAGAAAGAAAGAAAGTTCCCCAAAGAGAGAAACAGAGCAGCACTGGGACCTTTACTTGAGCAGTCTGACAGTAAAAGACCATTGGAAGATGGGAATGGAAAGGAGAAAAAAACCCTTTAAAGTGCCCTTCTTCATCTTATACTTTTAATTGGAGAAAAATACAAGTGAAGAACACTGAGCAGTGGAATCTTCAACATCCCAGAGGCAATTTTTGCACAGGCATGGAGTGACAGAACCATGGTGAATGGCTTCAAACACATAGAGGTAGATTTAGATCAGCTATTAGAAATAAATTGTTCCCTGTGAAGGTGGGGAGGCCCTGGCAGAGGGTGCCCAGAGAAGCTGTGGCTGCCTCTGGATCCCTGGAAGTGCCCAAGGCCAGGTTGGACATTGGGGCTTGGAGCAGCCTGGGATAGTGGGAGGTGTCCCTGCTCATGGCAGGGGGACTCAAACTAGATGGTCTTGAATTTCCCTTCCAACCTGAACCACTTCTTACCTTTCCCTTGAATAAAACAGAATTTAATTATCCCATTTCAAGTGTCAAAGTGTAGAACAAGAAACGAAAACTCCTGGGTGACACTGGAAATGATGTGGAGATAAGAGACCACAGTAAAGGGTAAAGGGCTTAGAAACAACAGGGGCAAATGAGCAGCAAAGAGGAGGATGACCACAGGCAAGCCTCTGAAATATTTAATTGCAAGCTGAACCTTCATTTATTTAGAGAAAATGTAGATCTGTTCAGTGAACTCTCTGCAAATTGCCACGGGGTCTTTCTAATGCCCACTGGGCCTGAGTTCAGCAATGTGATGGATTGTTCAATTTGCTGAGTAAACCAAGAGCTCTCTGTGAATTTTAGATGCTAATCTTCTGATTGAAATCCACTGCCAGCGAGACCTGCCCTACAATGTTTGCTAATAAGAATTGATCCAACTATTGATAAGGATTTAAAGGGTTGATGCAGGATATTAACCAGGTATTGAACTCAGCTGCTCCCCAGCTACTGTTACAGAAAAAGTGCAAGGCTGTTTTTAACCTGCTAAAAATTAATCATCTCCACATGAAGTGACATCATTAATGTGTTATTAAGTCAGGGGACACCTTCATGTGAACAAGCTAATCGTGAAAATTTGAGATGTGAGGGAAAAATAAAAAGTACATGCCATTGGTGTGCATAGTGAATCACACGTTTATCCCTATTGTCCTTTCAGAAGGAATTTCTTCACAGAAAGGGTTGGCAAGCATTGGAAGGGGCAGCCCAGGGATGTGGTGGAGTCCCCACCCCTGGAGGTGCCCAAGGGAGGAGTGGAGGTGGCACTCAGTGCTCTGGGCAAGTGACAAGGTATGGATCAGGAAGATAGGACTTGACATCTGAGAGATCTTTTCCAAGGAAAATGATTCTGAGAGATTTCAAAGTGAAAATACAATTTCAAAAATTCTGAGTAAAGGGGCTCAGAGAAGATTCCAAACTGAACCCAGCTCTGATCTATCAGTGTCATCATGGTTTAAATTACTGTGGGTGGGCCTGGTGGCCTCAATGGCAAAATGAGTATGGTGTTGGACCTTGCATATCTAAAAACCTGAGGACCTTTCCTTCCTGAAATTTTGCAAAAAGAAAAATCCATCTATGTGATTTCCTTGGCACTGTGGCAGGCCAGACCCAAGCATTAGGGACTTGGGTGTTTATTCCAAGGGGTGCAATGGGGAAAATCATGGACATGTTTCTCAGCAGCCTCCCAGGGGGGTTTGCTGCTGTTCATGTAGAAAAGTCCTCCACACCCACAGGTTTTTTGAACACTTCCAGGGATGATGATTCCACCCTGCACAGCCCATTCCAATATCTGACCCCCCTCACAGTGAAGAAATTTTCCACAATATCCAATCTAAACCTTCCCTGGTGGAAACTTGTGGATGTTTCCTATGGTTCTATCATTTTTAACCTGGGTGAAGAGACCTGAGTTAAATCTTGGGAGAACTCAGTAGTTTATTCTGTTTCTTCTTTGCTTATTACTCCTAAAAGAGATGGGGAAGGACAACAGAAGAAACACAAAAAGCCCCAAAGTAACTGTCTTTTGTTGAAAATCAAGACAATTCAGATGTCAGGTTACTATTAGGGAATTTTAAGAGCTTTCTTAATTAGTCTTATGTTAGAAGGCAGTAATTAGTATGTGTGTGCAGTACCAGTCACTTAAAAAAAAATTGATTTGGTTTAATTAGATTTACTCATCTGCCATTTCTCTAAACCCCAAAATAATTTGAAGCTGTGGGTGGGCCTCCACATCCCTAAATCAGGGGGTGAAAAACAGACACGTAGACCTATAGCAAGATCTGCTAAATCTGGTTGAGTGCAGCAGAGTCCCAACCAACACTCATATTCCAGAGTTCCTGGATACTTATCCCCCATAAACTCAGTCTGACTTTCATTCAGTGATTGTGGACCCAGCCAAAACTAAGCTGGTTTGAGCACCCAGAACATCTCAAGGGATGGACAGCAGTTTCTGGAATGATGACTTTTTTCCTTATCCTTTATTGAAGGGTCCTGTAAAGGCTGATGTTCTCAGAGTCACAGCAAACAGCATTTACTTGAGCAAGTATTAAATTGGATACACTGAGACGAGAAAATAATCAATTAACACTACAAAATCCTTATCAGTCAGTAGAAGAGAGCAAAAAAACCCCAAAGGACGTGTCTTATCAACACTGAGATTTATGGATGGTTTGTTAATAGATTTTCCCTTAAAACTCAAGTTACAAGAACTGATATTCAGAAGAGTAATCACAACAGGCAGGATCAGAGATGCTGAATAAAAGGAATGGATTACAAACCTTTTTTGTTTGTCAAGATCCTCCTGGTGTTCTCAGTAAATCCATGAAAGTTTCTCAATGTAGAAGGTGAAAAATGGAATAACAGCTCTCAGACATTTGCTTCTTGGCTCTACCAAAACAGAAATGCAAAATTAACAGTTTGGATGCAGTTCTCCCACCTGAGTGATTCCATGATTCTAAGGGAGGCCAAGGCACAAGAGGTGGAGAGATCAGGAGGGGATAGGTTTGGTCAATATTGCACAGAGAAATCTTCTGAGAACTTTGCTGGGATTTGTCATAAAGCATCTTTCAAGCAGTGTATGTTCACCCAAAAAAAATTATTTCTTGCATGGAAGTTACCCAAAAATTGCCTGTATTACATATGGTGGCTGACACCAAGAACCCCAGTTTTCTACATTCCCTAGACAAGAAAGACTGGGATGATTTTTTAATTTATTATTTATACTTCATGTAGTAAAAAAAAAAAATAAAATTAGGAAAAAGCTTTGTGGTTTTGTGTTTGAAGCCTGTCCTAGCAATCATCAGGATTCAGAGAGGCCTGTCTAGCAATAAATTTCATTTTGGATAGCCTTGACATACCACGTCTGTATTATGACATGTCCAAATTTTTAATGGCAATTTGAGCCATCTCTCCATTTTGATTGAAAGGCTACAATATGAGCTAAGACCTAGAGGAAAAAAAGCCCTTTAATCAATCATAAAATCTGCTTTGATGCACCTAGTATAACCTTTCTGGCCATGTAGGGAATTACTTTGGTCTTTCTCTTCTAAAAACTGATTTTGTGATAGAGATTTTAACCTGATGACTACCAGTGCTTAAATGTGATGGTGGTAGAAATCCTTGGCTGAAGTGATATCTCAGAAAGCCCGACCCTGACCTCTGAGTTTTCAATCTTTGGGAGATGCTTTCAGAGAGAAGAAAAAATACCCCAAACAAACCCAAACCCCTGCACATCTCTCTAAAACCATTCCTTCCAGTATGGTGAAATTTCAAGGTGATAGAGATGTGATATCTCAGCTGTGTCTCTGGGCTTTCCAGACCTGTGAATAAAGTGTGGAGGACAATTCATCCCATCCTAAAAGAGGCATCCAGAAGGGGCCCAAAGAGCTGCTTCTAGAAGTTTCCAGTCCTTTCCCCTGAGTGGACACAGGGGAGTCAGGGGTGACTTCCATGGGTGAATTTCTGTTACAGCTGGGCAATGACACATGAGTTGGGTCTAACCATGTAATTAATTAATTGATTTTTTTAAAATTAATTAATTTTAATTATTTAATTAATTAAAGGAGATTAATTCATTTTATCTGAATTTTATCTGGGTAAAACCTCTATTTCTGTCTGTTCAGTGTAGATGCAAACCAGATTTTTACAAGCCTGGATAGAAACAGTAATCTTGAACTTTGTTTAATGTGAATAACTCTTGTGTATCATATGGGATGAAGTTTGGAGCAACCTGGGAGAGTGGGAGGTGTCCCTGCCCATGGCAGAGGGTTGGAACTGGTCCCTTCCAACCCATCCCAGGATTCTGTCATCACAGAGGTGTGATTTCTGTGACTGGAACTTCTAGAAGTGCTGATCTGACAACAGCAATCAGAAAGTTTGGTTTGGCTCAGAATAAATTTACTGGGGAAAAGGAGTTTTGCAGAGAATATTGTTATAAGCTGAGGCTCTGTGGCTGAAATTCACAATAAGTTGTGAAATGCACATGCTGTCATGATCCTGCAAACAAATTAATAATGCAGGACATAATAAAAATATATACCCGTGGCTACTTGCTACTGGGAATGACTGATCAATCAAACTGGACAGTCCTGTCCCCAGTCAAAAGCCATGAGCAGCCTGTGTCCCCTCTTCCTAATCTAGAAAAGAGTAATTCAAAATTTAAATAAGAACCTACCTATTTCAAAACAAGTTGAGGAGTGGATATTCCTCAGGGATTGTTAATAAAAGTCTGCTTTCTCTCTCTTTTTTTTTCTTTTTTTTTAATTACCAAATCTGTCAGCTTGGTCCAGTCTACCAGGAGGAGGAGCCTGTTGAAGTGACAGATCCCAGTACAGAGATGGAGATGTGGAGAAGGAGGGAAACAAACCCAATCTCACAACCTGCTTTTAATGGAGCAAAACATTCCTTCAGTGCCAGCTGGCTCGTTAGTAACAGGGATAATTTTTCCCAGCAACACAATTATCACAAGCAAGGCCAGAGGACACCTCATGTACCCCATAAAAATAAACATTCCTTCCAAAGTAAAGGTTGGCAGGTAGAGAACCTGGAAAAATAATCTGGATTGTCAGGTCTTGCGTGCAGAGTGGCTCTGTGATAAAGGACACATCTCCCATATTCCTGGGTGGGAGGAAAAGTCTCCCAGGGAAGCAAAGAACCTGGAAGGAGGTGTCTTGGACCTGCACATCCATGAGCATCCTGAGATGCATTGGCGTGACATTCACATTCTCTGGAAAAATCCCTTTGCCAGGATTTTTCTCCTGGAAAGCTGAGAAGCCTCAGAGAAAAAGGAAAACAATTCTTCTCTCATTTGCTTCTCCTGTGTTTTGCTCACATGTGGAATGTGTTTGGAGATTGTTTACCCACAGGTGATTGTTCCATTGGATTCTGCTGGGAGCTGTTTTCACTCTTTGGCCAATCAGGGCCAAGCTGTGTCAGGACTCTGGAAAGAGTCAGGAGTTTTCATTGTTATCTTTTTAGCCTTCTGTAAGTATCTTTTCAGTATAGTATAGTACTCTTTTAATATAATATAGTATCATAAAGTAATAAATTAGCCTTCTGAGAACATGGAGTCAGATTCATCATTCCTGCAAATACAATAGATTGGATGCCTGGATTCCAAATTATTGCTGTCACTGAGATCACAGGCTCATAGAATTATGGAATGGTTTGGGTTGGAAGGGATCTTAAAGATCATCCTGTTCCAACCCTGACACCTTGGAGCACCATCTCAGGGTGCTCCAAGCCCCTTCCAGCCTGGCCTTGGACACTTCCAGGGATCCAGGGGCAGCCACAGCTTCTCTGGGAAATCCATTCCAGGGCCTCCCCACCTTCCCAGGGAAGAATTCCAGCTAGACTGAGCTGGGATTTCATCCCAGGAGCTGCCAGGGAAGGACAAATCTGCCACGTGTCATCACAGCCACCCCCACCACCCACCAAAGTCAGGGTCTTGCTTTGACCTTTCCAGCAGCACCTCTCTGGAACAAATATTTCGTGCAATAAATGTGTTTCTTCACTGTGCACCTAGAGCACAGAACCTGATAAACTTCTGAGGCTTCCTGCCAAGATTCAGTGTGACAGACTGGGCTCCAAACCACCATACATGAGTTTTCACTCCTCATTCAGCTGCACTTCCACTGCATCCTATATATATATATTTTTGTAGTGTAGTGTAGTGGTTTTTGACAGTGTCAGATGCTCACTCAACAAAAAGGTTTTAATAATAGGACAGAATGTATACATATAATATATAAACAATATATAACATATATAATATAATAGATATATATAGCATACCTGGTTATAGATGCCCTAAACAACTTGAGATAAATTTTAATACAACTTAAATCAAAAATTATTATCCCACTACCTTCAAAAGGAGAGGAAAATGCCTGAACTCATAAATTCATTACTAAATGAAGAGAAACATCAGCAAAAAGGTATTCTTTAAAATTTTTTTTCCTGCATTTGTTTTTGAGGAATAAAAATAAAAATCTAATGATTAATTCTACACTTTAATTAGCGAGAGATGTAAGTATTCTTTTTCCCCCAGATTTCTAGAGAGCTAATTTTAGTTATTATTTTTTGAGAAGATGGAGTTGAAGCTGCACAGTTGAATACTGAAATAGAGCTGTTTTTCTCAATTTCTGATTCATTGCATATGGTGAAATTTTGTGTTCTAACTTGAAATCACAAAGCAGTTTTCCTACTCTTCAGTATAGCAACTGAATCTGTTTTTCATCTGGTAACACAGATGGTTTTGGAAAACATAAAGCTGAACATACCATTGTGCAGGTTGTATCTGAAGAAAAATAATTAAAGTTATGAAGTTCCATTGAAGTTACAATTAAAATAATTCAGAAGTCTGGAAACACTGGAAGAATTTGTCTGTGCAATCTCAGTTTTCTTTTCTATCTGAGAAACTAAAAGCATACTTTTTGACTTTCTTAATTTTTATTAATTTTTTAAATTTTTTTTGTTAATTTTTTTTTAATTCAGCATTTTTTTTATTCAGCTTTTACTCAAAGCCATTTTGGTTTCCATTCTGAGGTGGCAAATTTTCCTTAGACATTCTAGTTGGAGTTCCATGTCCAGCAGCAATTCTGGGCTGCATTCTAGGAAGCTGCAGCTCAGCTCATACAGAGATTCAGGCAGAGAAGGTCTCCTTGTGGTGGCTGAAATGCTCCCTCTGCAGTCAGGGGATTTAGTCTTGTCTTTCTTATTAATTCCAGTCCTGCTTTTAGACCTGGTGAAGATCATCAGCATAAATTGCCCAAGTTCACACGGCTTGCCTGGGAATAAATTTTTCTATTTCCTGTTGGGATCCACACTATTAATTTATTTGAGTGGTTCAACCAGCCAACATAGGAAAGTTCAGATGTTCCTAGAGATAGGTGCTGACAAATGCCCTAAAACACAAAGAAAGGATGTCTCAAAAAGCAGAAATCAACTTTTTCTATTTGCTGGCCTCAAGCTGGGTTTACAGTAATATTTAGGGTTCTTCCCATGTTCAACCATTCCTCACCACTGAGCTGTTTCACCCTTAAATTCACTTTATTTCACCCTGCCAATCCCATGGGGCAGTGAAAACATCCCCTGGGTGTCTGTCCTTCCCAGTTTACCTCTGCCAGAGAGCAGCTGACCTGGATGGAGAGTTCCAGAAGCACTGGGAACCAGGCACAGGGAGCTGGGGGAATGCTGAGGAGGTTTGGCAGGGCTGGAGTCCATGGAATCACAGAGAAAATGGTGTGCAAATTCAGGCTCAAGCCTCTGCATAAGTTTATATGAGTTCTTCATATAAAAATTAGTGTATATATCTATAAATAATTGTATAAATTCATTAACACCAGTGGTATTGCAACCTTCTGGTTACTGAATCAGGTTGTCTCTCCCCTGAAATGGGGAGAATTAGCTCCAGCAATTTATTTCTAGTGCCTGCTAAAATTCCAGCTGAAAACAAATAGAAATTTATTCTCTTCCAGGGCTGCTCTCTTCATCACAGCTCAGTTCAGAACCAAGTTCTGCCTTCCACAGTGTGTGGGGCCCTGGGATCCTGGCTCACATTCCTGCCTGCACAGGGTCCTGGCTCTGTCCGCACCATGCTGACAAGCTGGTGATTCCAGAAGAATTCTCCTGGAACCCTCTGGGAGGAAAAGTCTCCAGATTCTTGATGGAAAGCTGGTGCAGTAAAGTAGAAAAAATTATAAAGAAAGGCTTCATAAAATCAGGCCTGCTCTCCTGGAATCTGGCATTGCCAAAGCTGGCATTTTGCTGGTTCCCATGTGAAAGCAATCCTGGTGTGAGCAGTTCATTAATATAACAATCTATTCCTGGGTGGAAAACAACTGGCACCTGTATAAACTGATTTTACACCATTAGATAGAGAAATGAAAACTATCTCTCACTAACAACTTTTCCTGCACTTACACCCTGGGGGTTTGAGTGACCAATCAATACAGAATAACAACTTCTTACTAACCAATACAAATAATTAACAAGAAAGCTCCCGACCAATTGGAGTCCCACACTGTATAAAACTGTATAAAAATCAGTTATGTGAATAAAGGAGGGGCTTTTTCCACCATGAGGAAAATGGAATCCATGTGAATTATTTCCATAGAAAGCATGGACCCAAGGCTATTTCAAAGAAGCAAGCCACCAGAATATTTCCAATAAAATTCCTTCTCTGGTTATGTGAAACCCCTTTTTGTGACTTTCAAGTGCCTAAAAATAGCTGTTGAGCTTTGTCACTGCTCTGCCTGAGGCTCATTTCCCCCTGAACCTGTTTATGGCCTTTCCTCCACCTCTGGGATCTTCTGCCAGCACTGGTGCCATCAATTGATCTCTCACTGTGTGATGGAGCCAGCAAATTCATCACACTCATTTTCCATGCCTGAGGTCAGATGGAGCCTCAGAATTCCATAATATTTACCTGATAAATATTTACAACCCCCAACATGAGTTATGAGCACAGGAGGTGTTGGTATTTGTATTAAACACTAATTAAATGCTTATTTCTAGTGCTGTCATGTGGATTACCTAGAGCAGAGGGTGAATTATGGCAGTGACAGATTTCACAGAGCAGAAATATTTGCTTGAGGAATATTTCCTTGGAGATTATTTTCTTCCTGTTCCCTTTATGGCAAAACAATCCTGTTTGTAATAGAGAGTAATCTTATTTATCTCTCTGTGCTTAAAATCATAAAGAGTATTTGTTTAGGAAATGCAATTGGTTGGAACAGTGAGAAAAGAGCAGAGGCAGAATGAGTTTTTGGGCTCGATTTGGTTATTCACAGCATTACTGGGAGCTAAAAAGGGGGGAAACCCCCAAAGAGAAAGGAAACAGGAGCACACATTAATTTTATTTTTTTTTTTTTCTCAAACAGAAGCTGGAGAGAGGCAGGGCAGGAGAGAAGAGCCCACAATTGCCTGTTGCACTGGCTGCTTGCTCAGGTGTGTGTTCCTACCAGCTGATTTCTCATGGAGTAAATGTCAATCACACTTGCCATTCATGATTTGCTTTCCTTCCCTCTTTGACTGGAATATCTGAGTGTGTGTGTTTATCCAGCCCTGCCCTGGAAAGGCTTTGAGGAGCTATTCCAAGGAGATTCCTGGTGGATGGGCCTGCAAATTTCACACTCTTCCTTTTCCATGGACACCCAGAGATCCTAGGCAGTAAGAAGGCTTTTTTATCCCCTTGGAAAAGCAGAGTATGAGGTCAAAACTTCTAACTCAGACCTGTCCTGAGAGCAGTGAGCCCTCCCAGGCTGAGAGGTGTGGGTGTGAGCTGCTGCTTCTGCTGAGTTCTGCTCTGTTTGCATTGTCAACATCCATTTTAATATCTTTTTCTGGCAGCACCACAATGCATATTTTCATTGAGTTCCTATTCCTACACAAAAGGCATTGCCCCTGACCCACACCTCTTGCAGTGTTTGCAGGAGTGGTGCAGAGTGTGCATTCTGGATTTTTGGCATTCCAGAGCACACCTTGCAAGCCAGAAACTTCTGTGTCCCTGAAACAGGCATTAAAATTTACACCAGCAAGCTAAGGGGGTGGCAACATTTGGGAGGGATATTTGGAGCTTAAAAAAAGCATTTTATTGGACATTCAAACACTAGAAGTAGGCAGCAGCTACCATAGGCAAAAGTTTTTAGTTTTCTTGTGGAGAATTCTGTAACTATCCTAATTATCTCAGAGAAAAATTGTATAAGACTTTATCAGCTTGAAAAAAAAAAATTGAGAATTAGAAAGGCAATTTATAGTCATCTATTTAAAATCAAATCAGAACCCTTTGCTTTCTGCCCTTATTTGTGCAAAATGCTGAAAGGTTTTGCTCCTGGAAATCTGGAAGCTCATAATATTTATTTCCATTGTACAGATCCAGGTGTTTCAAGAAGATATTATTTCCAGAATCAGATTCACACTGCAGAATCATTTTGTTTTTCTGAGAGAGTGAATTCTCATTTCATACTGGCTGGGTATGTTAATCTCCCCAACATCAGCACGTAGAAATTATCCAGAAGTGGAGAAAAATATTTTCACCTTGTGGGCTGGCACCACCTGAAGACACAGAAGGAAACACAATGGTGCAACAAAGGCTGTAAATTCTGCTCTCAAAATTCCTACTCTAGAAAAAAAAAACATCTTTTCATGGCTGGTGGAAGTTTGTGAAAATAAAGTTTGCAGAGGAGCCTATTTAAATGAGAGAGTTGGGTCTCCTTAGCAGCTTGGTACCACTCATACATTGAAAATTCCTTCTGCTAAAAGTGCCAGGGAAAATCCCCTCTGCCACTGCCTCAGTGCAGTTAAGTGCAGTCTATCTTGTAGAACAAAGAGATTAATTACTGACCTTCAGCAAATAATTATAATCCAGAAAAGGATTAATTTACATATGGGCTGTAGTGCAAAAAAAAAAACCCAAACTATTTTCAGTAAGCACAGTCAAATAAAGGTTTGTCATTTCTTAATTATATCTAATTGAAGGAACACCTAACCCGTGACCAGTAAAATCCAGGGGCAATTTTCTGTGTCTTGGTGATTGATTGTGTTTGTGCAAGGAAAACAAAAATGGGGGAGGTCAATTTTCTTAACATCAGCATGAGTAAATAAAATACTGCTGGTTTATATACCTCATTAAACTTTCTAATCAGGACTAAAATTAGGTAGTGGAAGCCTGCAGCCAAGTCTATCCTTTGACTTGCTTGAAGTGTGGGAATAGGCCTGTTCATTTGGATATTTGTCCTGGTTTAGGGCCAATTTGGGAGGAAACTTCCAAAGGAGTCCCTCTAGAAAGCAGATTCAAAACTAAGGCATCTCCTCTTTCTAGAGGAAGAGACTTCTGGAGAAAGTCACCTCAGGACAGTTTGCATTTACATTTCTCCTGGGAGAGATTCACAGGTGGGATCACTCAGGGGGCTGTGAAAGAGCTCAATATGCACCAGGGAGGAAGACAGACTGTGGTGAGGAGATTTATATGCCTTGGCAGGAAGGTAAATTCCTCCTCAATGGATAAAGCTGCGAGAAAAGCATTTGGTTTTACAGAAGTTGCTGAGAGGAGGGTGGGGCTGTAACACAGAACCTGTCCTTGCATGGCTGGAAAAGACCTTTAAGGTCCTCCAGTCCAGCTTTCAGCTTGGCACCATTTCCATAAACCACATCCATGGATTTTGCACTCCTAAGGATGGTGACTCCACTGTTTTCCTGGGCAGCCTGTTCCAATGCTTGACCAACCTTTCAGTGAAGATTTTTTTTTCCAAATCTCCAGCTTAAACCTCCTCAGGAGCAACTTGAGGCCGTTCCCTCTCCTCCTGTCCCTGTTCCCTGGGACCAGAGCCAGACTCCCCTGGCTGCCCTCTCCTGTCAGGGAGTTGTGCAGAGCCAGAAGATTCCCCCTGAGCCTCCTTTTCCCCAGGACAAACAAGTCCCATCAATTTTCTTATCCCTTAAATATCTCAGGGTTGCTCTGCTTCATCATGGCACCACCATCCCTTTACCCTTGCGACATTTATGATGATTTTTCAATTTACTTCTTTTTGTTTGTTTGTTTGTTTGTTTGTTTTCCTCTTTCCATGAACTTCTTTTTAGTGGATTTGGTATCTCTTCATGTGTGCTGCCTCAGCAGCACAGCAGCCTCTCTGAAATGCTGCTCTGGATTGAAAAAATTCTCCAAACCTTTTTTTTTTTTTTAGGAATGGGGAAGTGCCTGGTGAGTCAGCAAAGTGAGAGCATGGATCTGTGGAACAACGAGAGCTGGGTGGGAATTAGTGAGCCTGGGATAATGTCAGGGAGCATTCATTCTGCTGCAGGGAGCAGGAGGAAATAGGAGCATCATTATGAGCAAATTCCAGCAGCTGGGAGGAGGGAACCAGCACCGCTGTGGGAAACAGCACAATTGCTAATGGGATTTTAAGAGCTGCAAACTTGATAGAAGGGCAAGTCATCCACAAAAAGTAATAAAGCTTTGGTAATCCATTATTTATGTGTGCTGGAAGGGAATATCGTGAGTGTTCTTAAAGAAATAAAAAAGCCTGCTTGTTTTCAAGGTGTTCTTTTCCTACTTAATGCCCCTCCAAGCCTCAGTGCAAGCAAATTTTAATGCAGAAATTAACAAGGCTTATTCTTATTTTTTATTCTTATTTCCCTTTTTTTTTTTTTGTTTGAAGTTTGATTGAATAGTTAATTCCTGGAGACAATCCTATGCTTATCTTCCTGTTACCACCAAAGTAAGAAGAATGATTCCCCATGATTCCACCAGGCAACCTCTATCTATTAAGGTTTTTCATGAGTTAATGGGGAAAATCATATAAACCTTATGGCAGCTGGATTCAGGCCTTCAACAGATAAGAGAATTTTCCTCTCTGCTCATTGTGCAAGAATTTTGCACTGAAGAAACCATTCAGCATTTAATTATGCAAAGCCAATGCTTTGTTTTATGAAAGGATGAGATTTGCTGGGCACACTCCCTACTATCTGTTGAGTCCTTCCTGACAAAACTGACTTGAGTTTATGGAATCCCAGGATGGTTTGGGTTGGAGGGGACCATAGAAATTATCCAGTTCTACTTCTTCCAGGGACACTTTCCACTAGTCCAGGTCGCTCTGAGCTTTATCTCACCAGGCCTTAAACACTTCAGTGATGGGGCATCCAAAATTTCCGTGGGCAACCTTTTCCAGTGCCTCAGAACCTCATAGTAAAGAATTTATAACCAATATTTAATCTAAGCTTAGTCCCAGTTTGAAGCCATTCTCCCTTATTGGCCTTGAGTTGCTTCTGTTTGGTGATTTTAAAAGAAATCATTTCAGGCTCTGTTTTTTTCCTGTCCTAGCATTGTCAGCTTCTGCCAAAATGCAGAACCTGTGGCCTGGATTGGAAACCCACTACTGAAAATGAGGAAAAAAAAAACCCAAACATTTGGATAGCTTATAATAATAACAGTAGTTATTAATACATGGAGTTTTTTGTATCACAGTTGGTAAGCTCAAAGGCTGATGCTGCTGTGAAGGGAATCTTGACCTTATTTCATAAAGGGCAATGAATTTCTTGTGAAAATGGTAAGTGAAGCCAGTCACTCACCTGCAGCAAGAGCCTGATGTGCTCAGAGCAGTGAATCACAGCAAGCCAAACCACAGCCCCACCATGTCTCACACTGATAAATAAAATGGGCAGCCTTATCAGAGAGTCACTCTCTAGGAAAAAGGTTCCTTAACAATTTCATTGCTGGTCCTGGCAGTACCAGGTTTTTTTCCTGTCCTGATGCCTTGTGCAGGCTGCCCTAGAGCAGAGGCTGGGCAGAGCTAAAGAATAAAGCAGGGATTGATTCCAAGGATCTCCTCCATGGATGCACCTTGGGCAGCACAAGAGCCCAG
>JAYDZK010000113.1:2757660-2770585 GCA_034509185.1 Euphonia xanthogaster | reverse complement strand
AGGTCAGTGCAGTGTTCTCTTGGGGGTCAGTGCCTGGCAGCACAGAAATCTGAAATTCTCAGCAGCCAGGGCTCCAATAGTTAAATTTTTTTCCCCTGCATAATGAAAGGATTAATCTCAGCCTTCCATGCTGTACTGACTGGTGCTTTACCTTTTAATGGTCATTATTTCAAGCCTTCCTTACCAGTCTTACATCAAAAGACATTTATTCCACCAAATGGAATTTTAAAGGCATTTTGTGTTTTGCTTACTAAGTACTTTAAGTAGAAACAGGAAGCAAAGACTTTTTAGGGCTCTTTGTTTGGTGTTGCCATTTAATTTCTTTGTAAAGGATTCTTCCAAGAGCTGGGGAGAAGTGGCCCAAGGGAATCACAGAATCCCAGAATGGTTTGGGTTGGAAGGGACCTTAAAGCTCATCTCATTCCATCCCCTGCCATGGGCAGGGACACCTCCCACTATTCCCAGGCTGCTCCAAGCCCTGGCCTGAGCTTAGGACAAGTGGCCCAGGGCTTTTAAATCCATGACTGCTTGAGAGGGACACTTCACCTGTCCCAACTCCTGCCTGTCCCTGCTTGTGTGGCCATGGTTTCCTTCCCCCACTCACAAACAGTTTTTCCATGCAACTGGGTCACCTTTGAAAGTCAGCAGAAGTGGAGTTACTTTGTTTAAAATGAAACCATGTATTTCTATCACCTCAGGAGTTGTTTCTGTTTCGGCACAGGGACCCTCTGATCCTCCCACCTCCTTTTATCAGCATCTTCAAAAGAGAAAGGCAGTTATAATTGCTTTCTCCCCTCACCACAGAAGAAAGGGAGAGGCTGCTGTTCCCCTCCACTGGCATCCTGAGAAGAAGCATGCTTTGAGCAATCATTTATTTACAGAACAAAAATAACATCTGGATTTCAAAGGGCAGAGCAGTTCAGAAGAATGAGGCTCTCTCCTCCTGATTCCCACCCCCTGCTCTGCCTCTCTCCTCACTCCAGGGGCTTCTCCCTCTCTCTGAGAATTGTTTTGCTTTTGTCACAGAATCCC
Source organism: Euphonia xanthogaster (assembly GCA_034509185.1). Classification (NCBI taxonomy): domain Eukaryota; kingdom Metazoa; phylum Chordata; class Aves; order Passeriformes; family Fringillidae; genus Euphonia; species Euphonia xanthogaster. The sequence continues at coordinate 2,769,553 of JAYDZK010000113.1, read as the reverse complement.
AGAGTGGTTTGGTTTGGGAGGGACCTTAAAGCCCATCCCATGCCACCCCAGCCAATGGCAGGGACACCTCCCACTGTCCCAGGCTGCTCCAAACCTGGCCTTGGACACTTCCAGGGATCCAGGGACAGCCACAGCTTCTCTGGGAAATCTGTGCCAGGGCCTCCCCACCCTCAGAGCGAGGCATTTTCCTAATTTTTAACCTAACCCTGCCCTCTGTCAGTTTGAAGCCACTAGATACCCTGTGGAGAAGCAGGGAGCAGGAAAATGGGCAGAAACCAAGTAGTTCCATGAGCCTGATTTCTTCTGGCTCTTTGAATTTTGCTTTATTTTCTGGTTCCTGATTCAGCAGAATCCTCTGAGTCCTGTCACACAAAGCATCTCTCCCACACATGAACCCCTTACAGTGAGGGAAAAGCTGAATTTTCTGTCACATTAACCCCTTCATTGCTTTAAAACTGATGAATTGGTGTCTTCAGACCCATTAGCAAAGGTGGCTGAAATTCCCAAAACAAAGCCCACAAGCTCTTGGTAGGGACAGACTAATTAACAATCCTGTTTTCATTAAGGCTAAAAATGCACCTGCAAACTGCCACATCCCCACTATCCCTGCCAGGCAGCTGGAAAGGCACCTTTGGGACGTGTCACATCTCATTTCACCACTTCAACACACAAATTCTGCCTCTGAGAGTTCCTGAAAATAAAGAGCAAGCTTGTTAAAGCCACAAAGAGATCCCATCCCAGCCTCCTGCAATCCCCTGCTTGGATAACAACATTTCTGTACATGCATTTATAAGCAGGTTTACACAGTTCAGCTGATGGATTGGCACATTTTTGAAGGTGCCTGCAAAAATGAAATGATAGATTCACCTTGTTTCTCATATAATCACTAAATTCCAAACACTGCATGAAGACAACCATTACAAAAAAAGCCATTTATTAGATATATGTACATATATACATATCCATGCAAAATGATTTTATACACATTTACACAGGTTCAATTATTAATACAGTGCAAAAATGTCTAAATAGGTACCAGCCCACCTTCTACAAACTCAACAGGTCTTTGGGAGAAAGGAAAAAAAACCAAAAAGCCAGAGAATTACCAGCTTCATAAAGTGACTAAGCACTGACTAAGCAAACCTGGAAATTATTCTGAAGTTTATTCTTTGCCAATTTGCTTGTGCTGAGCTGCTGGGTGAGGAGAAGAGTTTCCAAAAGACTTCCCTTGCAAAGTGACAGAATGAAGAAGATGCAATTCAAACCACATTAACCAGTTTAAAGCTGAAAAAAGGGATGGATTTCTCTCTGGGGATTTGATCCAATACAGGAAAAATGTGACATTGTGAGTCAGATTTTGTGTTCTCAAACTGCAAGTCATTCTTTTTTATCAAATCTTAAAGCACTGAGATCAAAGTAAACTATTCTATTCCTCGTGCTGTTTTGCCAAGAGAAAATGTTTAACTGTATAAACACTGTGTGGACATGGGATAAATACCAAATTGAAAATAAAAATAGATCAAATTCTGTGTGTTCTGCCTCATCCTGGAACCCCAACCAAACCTATGAAGTGCACACAGACTAATCCATGAAGATTCCTTAATATGGTTTACACCCATTACAGGAAAATAAAAGGTTGCAAAGGGATTAAGACCAACACCAAAACAGAGCTTTGTCATTGGGTAGAAAACACCTGAAGATTCAGCCACATTCCCCAAAAATCCACGAAGCAAAAAAATACAAGTTTAGGCAAAGGCAGCACTGAACCAACTGATTTGGTTGGATTTTACTGAACCATTTTTAGGGAAACCAATTCAAAAAAAGCTGAAATTAACCTTCCTCCACTCTGTTAATTGCACAGTTATCCAGCCAGCCTGTTCCAGCACTCCTCTGCAGAGCTGTGGCTGCCATCCCCTGGCTCAGGGATGGATTTGTTTCAGGACAGAGCAGTTGGATGCTGGGGAAGCAGCAGGAATGTGACAACTTTTCCAGTCAGCTCTGAGGAATGCCCTCTGGAAACGCTCTGGCAATGTGTGGGCTGGCTTTAGCCAAGCCCAGGAGAAACAGGAAAAGCTCTTTTGGACTCTTTAGCCAGAGTGAGGATAAAAAGGCAGGAGCAGGGAGTTGGCTCCTGTCCTAAAGTCCTTTTCATGAAGATCTGTCTGTATAAAATGCTTCATCCTTTCCCCACAGGAATCCAGGGGGTTGATATCAATTTGTGCTCCTGGAAAACACCACCAGTCACCAGATGCATTATCCTTAAAGTGTTAAGTTTCTAGTGTCAGATATTTGGGGTGTTCTTGTTGCAGATTTTTTTTTTTTTAACTTGTAATCCAAACTCTGAGTGGCTGAGTTCCCTGCAGTCTCCAGAAGTAATTTACCAGGGAAAACTGGGAATGAACAGTATGAAAATTAAGTGCAGCACAAAACCCTCACATCTGTGGGGTCATCTTGGTGTCTCAGGGACAGTGCTTGAATTGTGGCTTCATTTCTTCACTTGCAGTCTGACAGAAAACTGGGACAAATGACAGACAAACCAATTTAATCCCCTCCCTAAGGACAGAAAACCTTTCCCTTACGGCACACAGCTCAAGCTGTGTCCTTAAATGCCTGGCTAAAATACTCCTCCATCATTCCTACCAGACTATTCCTCACACTTTGGAGGTTTTTATCACATTGCTGTTAGAGTAAGTGCAGTGAAAAAGAAATCCCTACATTTTCCTCCTGGGAAAAGCTCTGGCACTAAGTCTCCTGATGTCCTAGAAACTGTCCAGGTTGGAATGAGCTGCCCATGGATGCTGTTGCTGCAGTCAGCTGCATCCAGAAGTGCTTCCAAAGTCCAGCACCACAAATTTCTGGTCTGACCTTCGTGTTTACATCCTGAGATTCCAGGAAAACTCACTGAGATAAAAGAAAGTAATTTTGTCAAATGTTCTTGCAAAAAAAGACAACTCTGCTGCATGTTAATCTCTTTGCAACCAGAGGTAGAGACTCTGTGAGAGAAAAAAGAAATCTTTGGTGAAAGAAATGGGAATGACCAGAAAGAAAAAAAAAAAAAAAAAAAAAGGAAATTTTAGGACCATAATTCCACAATAACATACCTACAATCTGAACCTCTATAAGCCCTCAAGGACAGCTGCATCAAACTGCTATGCATTTTTTTAACAAACAGCCTAAATGATTCATCTATGCCCTAAAATGCCCCTGTGCACCTGGATCCATGACAGAGCAGAAGAGCCAGTGCAGCAGAGGTTGGGAATTCCAGTCCCCAATTCCAAAGTGCACACCCAGAAACTCATCTGAGTGTAAGGATTCACCACCATTAACCACAGGTGTTTTACAGAACAAAGAGAACCTGCTCTTGCTTTCTATTCCTGGAAATGGCTTTCTACTCACCAGCTACTCATTTTATTTTAAAAAGGTGAAGGAGTCAGTGGCCTGTCATAAATAGGTTTGGAAGATTTATTACCCATACAGGGCAGGCAAACATGGAATTGCCCTTATCCTAAAAGCGACCTTAGCCAAGGAAACAAAGGCCACAAGAGCTGGCAGATCACTTACACACACTTGGATCATTTTCTGCTGCCCCAAGCATATTTGCAATTAACCCATGAGCACACACTAAACTGCAATGTGCTGTTCAGCCAAGGAGATATTTATAGACTTTATGGTTTATAAAAGAGCCACAGCCTTTCCCTGTCCTTCCAAACCTAGAAGAATGATCCTGAAGCTCACCCTCAGCATTTCTCCCACTGATTCTGCACTCACCTAATTCCAGCAAACAACCCCTTGACTCACATTTACCAAGACAATCTAGAGACAGAAATGTTACCCATCACTTCCCCCTTGTTTTACTACACAACTGGAGTATTTGCAGCAGCAGGGCAAGACTGACCTGCCAAGCTGCCACAGAGCCAGTGAGACAAATGGCAAAATGCTGTCTGGAGGGTGGCAGCCAAGGAGGAAAAGCCTGCTGATGGAACTTCCATCTGTGGTGACACCTGACAAGCTCCACCATGCACCACGTGGAACACAGCTGCACCCCTTGCAGCGTGCAGGACATAATTACAGGATCCTACTCATCCCAAGTTGCTTGGAGCTGTTCTCCTTGCAATAACCATTGCCATGGATGGTTAAAAAACACTCTGAGCTATTTTTGGCCAGGTAAATACAAAAAAAGAGTTGTAAAAACAGAGTAGCAAACCCCAAATTTGTTGTTTGTTTTTTTTTCATACACCACAGTCAGGCTGCTTCTCCAGGAGCTGCCTTGTCAGGATCTGGTAAGAGGAAAGAGAAGCCACTCCTATGTGGAAGGAGATTTGCCAGAGGTTCCTCAATCCATACAAGTAGATGTTGCATGAACAGACACAGAAAAGGAGCACAAATGTCTTCACCTTCCTGGCTGAGCTGTAGAAGAGGTACAGGTAACACTGCAAAAGGAGCAGAGAGGGAGAGTTAGCACTGACCTCTGCACAAAACCAGGGCTCCAGCTGGCAACTGCTGCCTGGGACCCATCCACTGGGCATGTGAAGGGCAAAACCCTCACAGGAGAACATGAAAAGCTCCCAATGCTGACTGAGGAGTCACTTCTTCCCCTCAGGCAGTGACAGATCAGCCTTTGTCAGCTCAGGTCACAATTTCCAACTGTGCTGATGCCACAGGCAGAGGCCAGCACGTGGAAAGCACTGCAGGTTGTGCACAGCTTTTGGGGAGAAGCTGCTAGAAATCAAAAGGAGAAGAAAGAATTCTCCTTTATTCAGCTTCCCTGACTTCAGGTATTCACAGCCCAGAGCCTTTCTTTGTGAAAAACAACTTGCATCAAGTACTTAAATCTAAATTAATTTATTAGACCTAAATTCATCTATTAAACTGAAATAAATCTATTAGATCAAAATAAATCTGTTAGATTGAAATCCATCTATTAGATCAAAATAAATCTATTAGATTGAAATCCATCTATTAGATCAAAATACATTTATTCACCCCAAAGCTCTGCCACGAACAAAGGTGTAAGAAAGCTGAAAGACACTCAATTGTCTCATAATACAACAAATAATGCCATAAACACATCCAAGACTGCAGACAGTGGTCCCCAAACTATGATCTAAAAGCAACAAGGGCAATGAATGCACTGTAGGCATCAGTTATTCCCAGAAACAAAACTGCAGCACCTTTCTGCAATGCCAGGCTGAAAGTTGAAGATTTTCCAGCATTTATTGCTCTCAAGTTAAAGGTTGTGGGATTTTTTAGGAATTCAAGGAGCCTTTCAAGAAAAAACAATTTGGAACATGTTGTATTTTCCTCATTCAAACTCTTCTGTGTAAGGTCAGAGGAAATAACCCCATTATGGAAAAAACTGAAAATATGGACAAGATGGAAAATATGGAAAAATCCCATTAGGGAACCACTAGGATTCAATGTGTAAAATCTATTCAGGATTTTTCATGTAAATGACACCATTTTCAATAATGTTATGTCCAGTATTTGCTCAGTCCCCAAGGTGGTTGTGCTGCAAAAGCCCATCACTAAGTCTGACACTGACAGGAAGATGTGTCCATCCCTTTGGGAAGAAATCATATTTAGGATGGCATTTATTCATCACACCCAGCCCCCTCTGACTTGTCACAACATGGAAGCACTGAAAAAGCCTGCAAATGCAATTTCCCAAGGGTCAAAATGTGCCTTGAACTGCTTTTGTGCCACTTCACTGGAATAAATCAGTGGAATCACCTGGGTAGGATATTAAAAACCTCTGCTTAGCTGAAAATGGCTCTGTTTTGTCAATTGCAACAGCAAAATCATCAGCAAAAAATTTTATTTGCAGTTAACATACCTGAAAAACACAGGCTAGAAAAGGTAGAAAAAAAGCTATCACATTTCCAATTCCTTCATGGTCCTCCTGTTGGGATTAAAAGAAGTGACAACTACGTCAGGCACAGCTTTTAGCAAGTGCTGCTTGATATTTGAGAACATTATAAATATAGTCAAGAACCTCTTATCCCAGTTTATGGTGATTGACTGTAACAGTGTCAAACACCAAGATCAATATCATTGGATGAGACACCAAGAACTGAGGCTTATGTGACAGCTCCTGCTAAATAAAACTGTGTCAGGATACAATCAGGACACTTTTCCCCCCTTTTTTAAAGCTGTTTACAGTCTCATGTTTATTTAAAAAAATTACAGGAAAGGATCTAAAATAAAATGCAAGAATGGAGAAAAAAGAATCCAGGCAGGCTGGTAAGAATAAATATTTCTCAAAATTTAAACTTCTATAGAACAGAATAAAATGCAGAATATTGTGATGTATAGCAAAATACACAAGGTATAGCAGGTGAGTAACCAGCTGTGCATTCCCTGGAGAAACAAAACACTTCTTGTGGAGAGATGTGTGCTCAGCTGAGGGGCAGAACAGCCACCCTTGTACTTGGCACCCAAAAACTCTCTGCCTTTCACTCATCCTCAGGTCTGGGAGCACTCAGGCTTACCTGAAAGGAATATTCTGCCAGGTGAACTCCTCGGATGAGGTTCAGAGCTCCACACATGATGTTCAGAACAAGTGACAGAATCCCCAGGGGGGTCACAGGCTGCATTCTGTAAGTAGGGACTTGAAATGAAAACCAGACATTAGTGAAAGTTTGCACTATTGCTTTCAATCTTTTAACAGAAAACACCACAATTACCTTGTGTGGGTTTTAAACACTTTCAAAACCTTCCATGCTTGCTCCAGAGAAGATTGATTATGAACAGAACCCCCCCAAATACAACATTTTTTGTTGTATTACACTATTCAGCTCTTCACACATCCAGAAATCATCAAGAGCTCTGGAGTATTTTAAACAGGTCAGCAACAGATTCTTCTTGACCTATTTGGCATCAATGTCTTCTACTATGGTGCAAATAGATAATTCTTTTGTTTATTCCAGCAGATGAGGATGCTCAGCACTCCTCAGGTCAGCAGAAAAGCCAGAGGCTTTCACCACCCAATGGTCGGGGGAAGGGCTTAGATTTCAGCCACCCACCACAGCAAGGCAGCAATTCATCTCCTCCTTAACCAGTAATTAAACATTTTATCCCACTTGAGGGCTGAGGCTGCCCCCATTTCACAGGTAGTAAATTATCTGCCTCCTTCCTTTCTCACCTTCTCTGCTACTGCTTAACACCCACACTGCTGAACAGCAGTTCTGCATGATAATCTCATTGATACATCCCTAATTAAGGTCAAAGTAATTCTCATAAATGTGTGTTTAGCTTTGGAATCTGCTGCCTTTAATTCAGGCTTGGCCAAGAGCACACTTCCAGTTTTCCTGCACTTGTTCAACAACAGATTCCACACCTTGATCCTCACCTCCATTTCATCCCTGCCCTCGGATCACCACAAATAGGACACTGTCAGTTTCATCAAAAATGATAATTTGCAGTTCAGATATCAAATCCAGATGCTCTCCTGCACCCAAGACACAGGAGAGAATGAATGAGCCCTCAAGGAAACCATCTCCTCCCCGTGCCCAGGTGTACCCAGATCCTATTTCTCTGCCTATTTATCTGACCATTCCAGATAAACTGCACCTCTGGCTTCCTCTGAGTGACAGATGAATCACCACAACAGCCACATGGTTTCAGAGAGGAAAACACCCCTGCCTTCTCCTTCAAGCCAGATTTTGATAGATGGATGTAAAAAACTCTGGTGCCAAATTAATATAGGGATGTAAAGCACCTTTCATCTGTGTCTCTGTAATTAATTTGCCTGGCATGCACTCACACACCCATAATTTCAGCTCCAAAGGAACTGGATCAGCTCAATTTGATGTGTGTCATTTAGGGAGCATTACTGGCTATCACAGACAGAATGCTGTAACTCTGTCACTCAAAGGCAATTTGGCTTTTCTTTTGCTACACAGTGACACTTACAAAGCACTTGTAGCAGCATCTTTATTCATTCCCTGACCCCAGCATTCAGTTTCCTTCTGTTTTTTTTTCCTGCTATTCCTACTTCCTACTTTTGATTAATTAAATAATGTTGCAGCTATATACATGTGTAACTCTCCCACAGATATTTCCTAATAAAGACTGTTCCTCAAATTTTAAGGTTTACTTCAGAGCCATAAATGTCTCTCAAACAAATTATAATTATCAAATACAAATGTCATTCATTGAGCAGAATCTGCAAACCACACGTGCCAAGAGTTCCCAGTCCCTAGGGAAGAACAATGTAGGTCTCAATATATTGCTTCTGCAGCATGAAATATTATGTAAAAGTTACATTTTTTTTACTCCAGGAGGATAAAAAGAATTGCTGTCACAGATGCAGGAGAGATTAAAACATCCAGTTGCTCAGGGTTCAGAATCTGCGAAAACTGGGCTTGAAATGGTTTGCTGCAGATTTATTTGTGCTGTTAAATTCTGAGGTTTAACTCACACGCTGAAATTGCACAGAGAAGTGAGATGGGTCCTGCTATGGGAAAATTATTTCACTTCCTTGGGTGAAGTCAGTCACATTTTTATAAAGAGAAATTCATACTGGAATGGTCTATTACATTAAATAAGAGAAAAGAAGAGTACAAACACTCAGTCCAAGACAGCACCACTCTGCACAAGCACAAATAAACACTAATTAGGCTTCACATTGATCTGCCTCCTCAAGCACAGAAGTTGTGCACTTCAGAGCACGAGATCCACACAGGAACATTCTGGGAGCTGTGGGTGATGCACCAGCAGGCTTGAACATGTGCAGAATAACTGCAAACAGCCTCACACGGTGAAGAAATTGAAACCTCTGCCCATGAAAGATTTTCTGGCAGAGGCCTGTGGCCATTTCACTGGAGGGAGACACCAGAGTGTGCAGCAGCTTGGATCTGCCTCCTGCAGGCACAGCACAAGGCTGGACGCTGAGTCACTGACTCAGAGCTCTGCAGGAAGAGCACCAGGAGTGAGAAATGAAATCACTCCAGCAGCCTCAACTGAAACACAAGCACACGAAAGGCAGAGAGTGAGACAGCTTCAAAAGCAGCCCCTGAAAAGGCCTCCCTGTGTGCCTGTGGAAGATGAAGAACACTCACCAAGGGGAACTGCAGGATTCACCAGCTGGCTCACAAGAGCAGTGGCACGAGTTGTTCTGCTGCTTCCCAGAGGCAGCTGGGATGTGCAAACCCTCCCTGCCCACAGAGAGCCCCCCTGTGCCCTGCACCCAGCCCCCGTGCTCTGAGCAGCAGCCAGGGCTGTGGGGGTGCTGATCAAGGGTGCAAGGGAAGGGTTTTTGGGCTGGGTTTAGTTAACAAAAGGCAAGAACAAACAGCAGAAAGAATGGAAGTGAGAAGGGAAAAAAAATCTCTTGTTCTCAAGAATACTAACAAGGACAAAGCTGCCCTGACATTTCTGGCCCTTTTCACAGCAAACTGAAGAGCTGGAGGATGAGCTCAGCCAGCCCCAAAGAGGCCAGCAGCAGCTCCAGCCATGTGAGGAAGGGATGTTTGGATCATCCCTGGATCAATCAATCTGCACCAGGGAGTGCAGTCACAATTCAATCCTGCTCTCCTGCAGCCACAGCATTTCAAACAGCCTCTTGCAGAGCAGAGCCATGGTATAAATAACATGAATATGGAACAAACACTATGCACACAGCTAAACTTAGAGCAGCAAAGTGGGATTCAGCTGGGAGGGAATGATGAGAGGAGAGAGACACAAGCCAGGAAAGCTGACTCCAGTGGAGGCAAACAGATGATCATAAACATGAGCCTTAAAATAAAGGCAGAACAATCTGTGAGAGTATTTGGGTTAGACCAGAGAGAACAGCCAGAAATAAAAAGCCAGATGGAAAGTAAAGGAAAGCAATTAGGAATAAGAGGGAAGTGAAAATATATTTCTGATCTGTGGACACAGACTAGATCACAAATATTTACTGGCACTGAAGCTGTTCAACATTTAAAGAAAAAGTGCAAAGAATTTCTAAGCCCTGTCAAAACATGAAAAGATTTAACCTTCAAGCACAGCTCTGAGGAGCACTCACAAATCTGACTGGCAAATAAAGTGCTTTCCATTCTATTTTTAATTCCTCCTGGCCAGTGCCCTTCCATACTCTAATTTAAAATACCTATGTCAAATTAGATTCCAGCTCATCTATCAGAAACAATAAGATTGAGCCACTGGAACTTAATTTTATTAGTGTTTCATAAGCCAAGAACAACAACAACAACAAAAAAAAGGAAATATAAGCTCATGGCACTCCAGCTACATTTAAACCACCGTGCTAATAGGATTAAAATAGAGAATGGTTTAGTGGTGGACTTGGCAGGGTTTGGTTTCTGGTAGGACTCAATGATCTGAAAGGTTTTCTCCAACCTAAATAATTCTCTGATTTCATTTGTGGAGGAGGTAGGCAGGACCTTGACTGTGCAACTGAAACACAACCATTTTTATAATAAAGAATTAGATGTTGGTACTACAAAAGCAGGCAAAACATCAGGTTTTTGTTATTAAAAAGGCCCCTGTCAAGCCTCTGTGTTATTTATACAGATACACAAAGCCTCTTTCAGAGTTTTAGTTCAATGGATTAAATTTAAACCAAAAAATAAGGTAAAAGGAAAAAGCAAAGAGGGGAGAACACCTCAAGCCAGACAATGTGGGAACAAGAGGTTACCCTCAGCTCATATTTTTCTCATCTTCTTTTCCCTCAAGGCTGAAGAAACTCATTCAGGCTCTAATTACAGATCTTTCATTATGAGTTTGCAACAAGCAATGAATGAATCAGTGGAGCTTCTTCAGAAATTTGAAGAAACAAGGATTTGAAGAGAATTCCACATGGAAAATCTCAAGCCTGTATTTTCCATACAGAGAGGAAGCTGTAAGGCTGGAAAAAGACTCCACAGCAGTCTCCAAAGCTCTGCTGCATACCTGCTGCTATGTCAAGCCCATATGTTGTTTACTATGATGGAAAAAGCCTTTTTTGGTTTCACACACACAGTGTAAATAAACATTTCTTGGTACACAAGGAACCCCCATGTGTTTTTCTGCCATGTGCTGTGGGCCATAATTCATGACCAAAAAATTAAGCACAGCAAATTTGTCCATCAATTTAAATCTAACTGCCAAAACAAAACTGACTTTTGAGGTAGAAAAAAGAAAATAGCAGCCTCAGTATCGGCCCCTGAGGGTGCTGCTGCAAAAACTTAGAAAATGCTAAGAGAATTCAAAGTGCTAACTAAGAAAGCAAACCAATGCTCCAGGCACTGAGCGAGCTGCTAACAAATGCCAATAACACCAAGCATGTAGCACTGTAAAACCAAGCAGCAGCAGACTTCTCACTGCTTGCCCATGGACACAGCTGCCAGGACTTCCAAAAGATGTGCTGCTTCAACCTTTCCTCACACTCAACATCCATCCACAGCTGCCAGGACTTTGAAAAGATGTGCTGCTTCAACCTTTCTTCACACTCAACATCCATCCACATCCAGAAGCTGAAGGAGCAAGTGAAGGACTTAAAAGCTGAGAAGAACTCAGATTACACCAATGAACTTTTCAGACAATGGGGTTCACCAGATGGGTTTCATCTCTTGCCAAATGGATTTTGTGGGTTGTAATCATTGTTTTTATCATTTTACTCATGTTTCCCTGTTTATTTAAGTATCTACAAAAATCCACTGGGGAAGTCTTCACAGTAGGAAAAAACAGTGGAGTTCTGGGAATGTAATAAATCAAGCTTTGCCCTGGAAAGATCTATCATGGAGTTTTCCCCACCTAGGCTGAAAGAGAGGACTCCCCCTATGGTGCTCTGCAGCACTACTGCCAATCTACATTAGAGATCTCTCTCACTTTGAACAGGTGTCTGCTAAGGAAGGCAGCAGCCTCCCCTGAAATGGAAAATGTAAACCCCCTCCCTCTGAATTGTTATAATTTT
>JAYDZK010000113.1:2733277-2745682 GCA_034509185.1 Euphonia xanthogaster | reverse complement strand
GTATTTCAACTAGCTTGACAAACTAACTGCTACTTCTCTAGTAGGCAGTGCAACCATCTTATTAATCTAAATTCAGGTAACAAAACCTAGTATTTTGTCAGTTTTTATAATTAATCTTTTCTTCAACTAACAGCAAAAATGTCACCTGCTCTTATTAAATAGATGCCTCTAAATAAAAACAATACCTAAGCTGTGAATCTTTTGTCAATTTGAATTCCTTTCAAAATTGTTAATTTTATTCTAAAAAATAAGTTACAGGCTGTCTGTAAATTTTTCTTTAACCATTTAACTTTTTTCTTCAAAAAATATTTTTTGTTTCTCAAAACAGTGAAATCATTTGTTTACTTTTATTCCACCTTTCTTCAAACTTTGTCAGGTTTTCTTCTTGACTAAGTGGTTAAGTGGTTTAGTTTTTCTTCTTTCTGTGTAAAGCATATTTTGGTGCCTAAGAATGTTGTTAATAAAAGGAAATTACAGAGTCAATAGTAGGGATGAGAGTTAAAAGTTTATTCCGCAAGCTTATGTCATTATATGCTGACTCCCATGGCTAGTGCTCCTAACAGAAAGGCTTTTTCATCCACTAAAATTGGTATCAGCTAAATGCTATCACCATGACAGAGCTAGTAAAACATCTTTTTCTTCAAGCTGAGGCACGACAAGTCTCTGCTCGGTGCTTTTACAAGAGACATAAAAATACCTTGTGATGAAGATTTGCAACTGGCTGAGTGAATGAGGTTAAAACCCGGGTGAGGTGGAGCAGTAGCACTCGGGTTTCTAGCCCAGAATGGAAAGCACAATGAAGTGAGAAAGGTTAAGCTCAATCAGTAATGTTCGAATGAATTTACCTAACCTGGCTTCATAGGCCAAGAAATGGGCAAACCTCACAGGAGCCAAAAATTGACTATGTTAGGCTCCAAAACATATTGACTTTGGAGCCAAAACACAGAGCTACATCTCTGTGATGCAGCTTTAATTTTGCCATATATTATGCCACTAAATGAGACAATGTAGTAAAATATCAGCTTCATTCTGAAAGCAGAAATTAAAATTCCCCGAGATTTTCTTGCTGAAGGATTCAGAATAATATTACAAAGTCAAGTGAAAATTTCTTCTTGCTTATCTTTTTATTCTGCATACTGTGTAGATCCAAAGTTTAAAAAATGGAGGTGAGGAGAACATTAGAATCAAATGCAGTCCAAAAAGCCTCTTCTCTTAGTCACATCCTTTCCACACCAGCTGTAAAAATGAGCCATCCAGAAGAGGTGTTAACTGAAAGGGGGCTGTTGCAAGAGACAGCTGATCGTGGCCACATTTATTTTAATCTTTTATCTTCCTACCCAGAGCTGCCTAAGAGACTGTGTGCTGATACTGTCTCTTAAAGAATTAACATTTCAACAATTAATAAAAGACAAATACAAGAAAGTATTTAGACATTCAAGGAAAAAATCAGGAAGTACATACATGCCTCTGGATCAAAAAAAAGGTCCTCATCTACCTAGGTGCCAAAGATGGCACAGGCACCTAAACTTTCACCTGTAAAATTAGTCAGAAACTTAAGAAGGCTAAAGGTGCTGGGCTGAAGTTAACACCTCCCTTTCACTTGAAATTCACAACATACACCTCAAAGCTTCCATCTATGTGTTCCATGTTAGAAGCAATATGACTTCAGTGGGAAAACAAAGAACTCATAGCAATCTCTGCTGATGGTCAGTGTCAACACTTGCTATTTTGTTTACAGATGATGAAAGGAATCGCTCTGTAACTTGAACATCAGAGTAGAAAGCTATCAACCAAAGAAAGCAAGCTCCTCTCTCTCAAAAGACTACTTATCATCAGCTGCTGACAAGGATCAATCCTGTTGAAGTGCCGGCACTATAAAAAAAGAACACGTTTAATAGATCAAGGAGTGCACAAAAACTCATTCTCAAAGTCAGATAATTTTAGGCGGAGGACTGGAGAAGGATGGCAAATTCTACATTTCGGACCTGCTGCCAATTCTATCTCTGCATTTTTTTCAACAAATTTGTAATGAAAAATATGACATTTATTTAAGTAATAGCCAGCATGAACACTGACGTGCCTTGTGCTCTGCTGGTCTGGGCTTAAGGATGCTGCTTGGGTGTAATGAATAGAATTCCACTGCATCTTGGAAATGGTCTCCCAAACTTTTCTGCTTCCCCAAGCTCCTTCAAATTTGTTTCCATAATTATATTATTTGCTAAATTACCAGTAACTCGACTTATTTAGCTGTCAGCGACTTTTGACATTAATATTGTCACTATTCTTCACGAAATATCAGATTTTATATTTTTCAAAGAACAATCTAGAACTTACGACCAAACAGCTATTGTGAATAATTATCTCCCCTTCTTCTTCCACAACTGCCTTATTTCAAGATATTTTCCTATTTTGATTTTGTAAGATTTCAGTCATTAAAAAGTTATAGGTTTCTTTATTCCAAAACAGTAATAGATCAGTCCTTGAATAAATTACACCATCTGTCTTCCCCTGTTTACTGTCCTTTTAAGTGACATTATTTAAGGTTTCTACTAAAATAAATCCACACCTCTACAAGCAATAGCCATATTTATTCAATGCCTTAAAAACACATGAATTTGGCTAAGCCTTTTGATTTTGGTCTTTTGCAGGTACCTAACTACTGCTTTGAAAACTTCACTACTTTATTCCTGTCCTGTAAGTTCTGCCAAAGAGCCATTTTTTAATTAAACAGTTGTTTAGTAGGAAAAACTCTAAATAGCAACTACATGAACTAAAAGCAAGAACATAGGCAATTAAGCCTTTTTTTTTTGTAGATATGAGAAAAAAAAATGGTATTCACTTTTGAACTATCCTTTTGAAAGCAGCAGACATTTTATAACTTCTGAAATGAAGCTTACAGTAAAAGCTTCCTTAATGCTTCTAAGTCTTCAACTATTTTGGGGAAAAGTACCCACTTTTCAGTAAAAATAATCCAAGATTTCAGCAACAACAAGTTCCAGACCATAAACTGTGACAATAATTAATATTTTGAATAGCATAAAATAATAAGACTTTCAAAGCCTAAAATCTTTACACAAGAAACTCTCTGTGCTGCTGAAACTCTTATGAAATATCAGAAAGGCCAAGAATTAGGAAATGCAAACCAGAAAAGAGCCTACGCTCTTTGGGATTGTGACTGATTTTAATGTGGCAAATTCACAGATACACAGAAACCAACTGCATAGCAGGACACAGGGTCCCCAAAGGAATGTCTCCACAGGCACCTTCACATCCTACAGGCTAAACAGACATGTGCTGGAGGTACTCAGTATGGGGGAAAACAAAAAGACTCAGTATGATCCTTCTCCTTTTCCATTTCCTATCGTTATCTGCAAAGATTTTTCATCCCTGATTCATAGACCTGGCTCTTGGCTACAGGCAGGAAAAGAAACAGCGCCATCATCAAAGAACAGAGGTATTTCAGAACGGCCTGGCAGTGCCCACCTTCCCCCTGTCCCTTCGGTCACCATGAGGCTTCCACCCTTTCAGACTCCTGCATCTGAGCTCATGCTCTTACTCCCAGTGTTTGCAGCACCAGAACCTCAGGGCTGGGAAGGGGAAATTAAACATAACTGAATCACTGCTGACACCTGTTGGCAAGCCCCAGAAATCCCCGTTAATCGGTTCTGGTATAGTTAACACACACGAATACAGCGGTTGGGAACACCAAAAAGAGCGGCCCCAAAGCATTGCAAAAACTCTCATTCCCCTGGGCTCAAACATGGATAATGTTGCAGGTCCGGGAAGCCGGAATGGGCACCAAATAGGGGCTCCGGGAGGAGTTAGCAATCACCTCACTACATACACTGATCTTTGCTGGTACCAATTTAAATTGAAATTTCAACGAAATTGGTGGGGGTAAGGTGAAAGGCTGCCTCACGCTGCCAACGGTGTGGGATCACCACGCCAAAGAAAAAGATTCCAGGAACAAGGCCAGCTACTAAAGGAAATTTCTAGGCAAGAACACTAACATACTGAGCACGTGTGTAACAAAGTGGAACTGAACACGAACATCCTCTAGGAAGCAAGGGAGGGAACGGCAAATCACAGTACCAGCGAAAGCAAGTTACAGACATCAAGTTAAAATACAAGCCTCCGCCTAAAACTTATTTACGCTTTACTACAAGAATGCAAAGTCCAGCAGAGCGACAGATGCCCCGTGAGAAGGAGCGCCCTGGGGGCACGGGGGGCGGCGGCAGACAATGAACCCGCACGGCCCTGCCCGACCCCTCACGGCCGCCATGGCGCGCCCGGCGCCGGCCCCGCCCGCCTCACCAGCGAGGAGCGGCGGGAGCGGCCGCGCGGGGAGCGCCGGGACAGCGCCGGGAGGACCGGGAGAGCGGGCTGGGAACCGGGCTGGGACCGGGAGAGCGGGAGGGGAACGGGCATTGGGAACCGGGCTGGGAACGGGAGAGCGGGAGGGGAACCGGCATTGGGAACCGGGAGAACGGGAGGGGAACCGGCATTGGGAACCGGGAGAACGGGAGGGGAACAGGGATTGGGAACCGGGCTGGGACCGGGAGAGCGGGAGGGGAACGGGCATTGGGAACCGGGCTGGGACCGGGAGAGCGGGCTGGGAATCGGCCTGGGACCGGGAGAGCGGGAGGGGAACCGGGCTGGGACCGGGAGAGCGGGCTGGGAACCGGGCTAGGAACGGGAGAGCGGACTAGGAACGGGGATTGGGAACCGGGCTGGGAACGGGAGAGCGGGCTGGGAACCGGGCTAGGAACGGGAGAGCGGGCTGGGAACCGGGCTGGGACCGGGAGAGCGGGCTGGGGACCGGGCTGGCAACGGGGCTGGGGGTGCCTCGGGATGGCGATGGCTTGTGGGGAAATCCCTCTGGGAAAAGACAGAGTCCATACAGGAGGCAGAGGATCCCGCAGCTTCGTTCCGTACAGGGAGAGAGGCCCCTGGGGCTCATCCCCGCGGGGTTTTCTCTCTCTCGGGGCTCCGGAGGGCGCAGCCTCCTTTTATCCCAAACTCTGCCGCTCCTTTTATCCCAAACTCCGCCGCTCGGTGCCCTCTGCCTTCCCCCTCTGGCCGAGGTACCAGGAAGGTGCAGCCTTCCCGAGCTGCCTGCCACATATCCCCCCTTGAACAGGTTATTTGCCCCCACAGTTTAGAAACTCAGGGTTGTGCAGCCCCATTTGGCCGTTTCAGGAGTCAAACTGCCTGGGCTCTGTAACAAACCCTCGGCTGAAGTTGTAGAGACATTAAACCCCATCTCAAAGCCATTAACAGCCATCCCCTCACCCGTGGAATTGTTTGTAAAGACATCAGCTCACATCTTCCCTGTCAGGAATGAGGATGGGGTTAGGGATGGGGATGAGGTCAGAGATGGGGATAGAGATGAGGATGTGGTGTGGGAATAGGGATGGGCGCAGGGTTGGGATTAAATACCCGAGATGGTATTTTTTGTTTGGATTTAGATGTTTATTAGTTTTTATCTATATAACAGTCTCACAGACTGTGAGTTCTACAGCTCTTCACTCTAACAAACTGAAAATGGAGTCTTATCTCTTTCTCCACAAGGTTTTTTAAGGATAAACTGTCTAATTAAGAAATTACATTTAGATTACTTTTACTTTTAACCTAACAGCTGACTACCCGTGGCTTGTAATGTGGAATTTTATCTAATTACACAATACCACCTAAACCTATGAAGAAGGTGGAGAAGAAGGATTTGTCTCAGTCCTAAAACTTTGATCTTGCTTTATATATATTACTGTATTCTAAAACCTTAAACTTCAAGTCTTCTACTATGTGATATTACACATTTCTATTCAAACTATACACTTATAATCTCAGTTTTATCATTCAATTTTGGAAGTCTTCTTTACAGCTTTAGGTCAAATGCAGTGTTCTCTTGGGGGTCAGTGCTTGTCAGCACAGAAAGTCTAAAATTCTCAGTAACCAGGGTTCCAAAAGGGATGAGACTGGATATCTTTAATAATCTTCCCAAACCCAAACCACCCTCTGACATCATTCTGTGTTTCGCATTGCAGGTGTTGCAGCAGTAACACAACACAGACTGCTCTCACAGGACATTCATCTGAAAAACCAGCAGAATAAAGAGAGTAAACAATAAATCATTGCTGAACAAGGGAGCTCTGAACTCAAAAGCCATGATGTGGAGCTGTTATCTGAGTTGTTGCTGTCTCTAAGCAATAGCAGCCCTGCTCAGCACCACGTGCAGTGAATAGCCACTGGTGTTCTGCTGTTCCTCTGACAGCTTCCACTCCCCAGGAACACATTCCACTGCTGCAGGCCTGCCTTGCTTCACAGTCTGACCATCCCTGCCGAGGGCTGCTGCTTTGAACACATTCCACTAGCCCAGGTTGCTCCAAGCCCTGTCCAACCTGGCTTTGAACACTTCCAGTTTGATTGCTGAGTCCAAATATTCATAACGAAAATATTTCCATCTACACATCAGCAATGATCCACCCAGTGGCACAGGAGAGAAACAAAAAGCTGATTTTTCCCTTGCCACAACCCCAGCTGTAAGAATGTGAACAATGAGGCACAGAGCACCACTGAAGTTCCAAAGAAAACAAGTTTACATGCAGACAGGCTTGAGCCAGATAAGCTGACACAATCTGTGTCCCATATGAGAAGCTTTGCCAGGGAATTTGAAGCCAATCTCTGCTTCCATTTTTAAGCAGAAAATCCTTATGTCAAAAGAAAAAACTATAGAGAAAAGCATGGACTGAGTATTTGGGGCAAAAGGCATAAAAATAAAGCTGCACCACTGAATAGTGGAGTGTTAGGAGAATCTGTGTTAAGCACTACAAAAAAACAAAAAAACCCACAAAACAACCAAACCCAGAGCACATTCTGAAATTGCAGCATGGTTTATGCATATAAAATAGGGATATATGTGAAGGTTTCCTTCCTCAGGGTGCTATGGAGTGGGGTCAGCACAATTTAGAAATGGCACAAGCAGGGTCAGGCAGCCCAGCCAAGGGGGTCACACAAACTCAGGCATTATTCCCTAAATCCTCAGGGAGCTGGGGAATGGCAGCCATCACGAGCAGGGCCTTGCTCTGAAAATACCTTGCAGTTATTTTACTGGATGGGTTTTTAGGCTGTATTAAATGCAAATTCACTTCTTGCCATGGCATGGGGCTTAGAAAGAGGCAGGGCACTCATCTACTCAGCTCCCCATGGCACTCAGGAAAATGTGATTTTTTGACTGACCTCCTGTTTGAACTATCCTGCCAGCCTCAGAACAAAAGACTGCTTTATTAGATTGCTTGCCTTTGGGATTTTTTTAGGATTTAATAATCCTAGCCATGATCATAGAGCATGTCAAATACTGGAACTATCCCTAACATTTTAAATTAAAACTAGAAGAGAGCACACTGACATGCAAAACCCTTGACAGCTCTCTGGATGAATCCAAGTTGGCATTTGGTGGTTGTGTTAAAATAGACATGATGGCTTGTTAGAGCTCAAATGTCTTCACCACTACTTCCTGAGTGAGCAGGAGGGCTGGACACTAATCCTGGGTTTAAAAGGCCACAGTGCTGGTTCCAAGGTAAATAATTGTGAATCACTCAAGTGATAGCAGACAGCTCTGCCTGAAAGCAAAGGTACAGCCTGGTCTGACAGACAACGCTCTGGCAGGCTTTATGCCTTTCACAAATGCTTATTTGTGGTGGTGTGGATGCACCTTGTGGGTGTCTGAGTAGGGGAGTGAAACCACTGCTGTGTATCTGAGGGTTTCAATGGGATATTGGCATGGAATTCTTCCCTGGGAGGGTGGGCAGGCCCTGGCACAGGGTGCCCAGAGAAGCTGTGGCTGCCCCTGGATCCCTGGAACTGCCCAAGGCCAGGTTGGATGGGGCTTGGAGTAACCTGGGCTAGTGGAAGTGTCCCTGCCCATGGCAGGGGTGGAATGGGATGAGCTTTCGTGTCCCCTCCAACCCAAACCATTCTGGGATTCTGGTGCCTTAGATATGCAAACAGTGAACCCAAAACATTGCCAAGTGGGGGAGGAGTGTAAGATGAAAACCTCAGCACACTCCAATTTACACCTGTCCAGGAACCAGAGCCTCCATGAAAAGGTGCAGGAGGAGGTATCAGTCACTCTCTGGGTGGAGGTTTGAAGTCTCACCCACAAGAGTGGATCATGACACTTCTCTGCCAGTGGCTGGCAAGACCAGGTAGCTCAGCACCTTCTGTAGCAGCCACATTTCTGTCTCACACTGTCAGAAGGGTGACAGGATGTCATGAGAGATGTCATTAAACATTTTGTGTCACCAGCACATCAGTGTAAGACCCTGGCTGAGCTCTACATTTACACAGTAATGACAGTCTCCAAATCACATCATAATGCTCATTTCATTCCTTCCCAAAACATCCATGATGGAGTAACTTAGGAAATAAAGCCTTAAATTTCCATTTCCTAAGAATTTGGGAACCAGATTTGTTAACCTCTAGAAGAACTGATTTAATACTGTAGCAGGAGGTAAATCCTTTTATTTGCTGTACATTATTGCAGAAGAACATGTCATAACTTGTAATCCAAATCCTCAGTCTTGTGAGCATTTGATGAGCACGTGGGAGGTTTATTTGTCTGACTGCTCTCCCTGAACTGAATGCATCCATGCCTTTAAGAAATGTCCACTTGGCTTGTTTAAATGTGCTCAGGATATAGGGTTTGTTTTAAACTTCATATGGAAAGAATCATTGAATAATTATTCTGATTTCAATATTCATGTTAATGGTTTCTCGTTAATATATAAGAAGGACAGGGATACTGATTCAGATGGAATGTGCGAGTAGTTTTCAAAAGCATCTAGAAGCACATGTCAGAGAAAGGATAAGTGATATTTCCCACCTGAGCTAGAGCTTCCAACTACTCTAGTCCCAGAGAATTCTGTGAGCCTTATGTGGTTTTTCTACTTGGTAATCTTCAGCAGGACTCTCTAAAGTCCTGTCTTAATTTCCTTTTCAAGTCAGGAAAGCTTTCTCCATCCACAACTTCTGGCAAGGAGTTCTAAAGTTCAGCTGCCCACAGCATGAAGAAACATCTCTTCTTCCCCTTTATTAATATTGAAATATGCAAATCCACACTGACCTTCCTTTCTATGTTTGTTGTTTGGGTTTTTGGCTTTATTTATTTTTTTTTTAATGATGAATTTTCTCTGAGTTCTCCTGTCTTTGCCATGTTATCATGGCTTACATACAGGTAATTTCCATTGCTCCTGCTGTCCCTGTGCCATGAACGCTGAGCAAACCCGGAGCCTCTGGCTTTCCTCTTCCACTCCCCGGCTCACGCTCCAAGGACAAAGAAAGCAGCCGCATCCTCGAGGCAGCTCCCAGCAGCTTTTCACCTTCTGCCCAGGTTTTACAGGTGCTAAAACTGACACAACTGCTTGAAGTCTTCTGACACCCTGCTGCTCATCCCTGTCCCGCTCTGCCGCGGTGCTTTTGGTGAGGGCAGATCAGAGAATGAAGGCAGAAATAAGAGGAGATTCCCCCACTCCTCCGGGTGATCTCTGTCGCGGAGCCCCGGGGCAGGCGGTGCAACCAAAGGAGCGGTTCAGGAGGAGGTGAGGGTGTTTTAAGCTTTGAGGAGGTTTCACGTTACATTCACCCTGCAGTCAAGCAGCAGCTCGGAATATTTTTATCAGCAGAGAGCCCCGAGTACTTTGACTTTTAAAAGCCTGAAGAGCATAAGCAATAAACCAGATGTGCTTTCTGTCTGCTAAATGCAGCCCCTTCACCGAGGTTTCATTCTGTGTCCATGCACAGTCCATGTGAAACAGGGACTACAGGGCATGATGCCTCTGGAAAGGGAATTAATAATCAATTACACATTTATACTGGCAAAGAATCCCACCATTGTAATACTTAAGTGACCAGAATGGGAATAAGTTTTGATTTTATTATATTAGTTCCTACTTCCCTCTGCCAGGAAGAGCTGCTGGGCAAGGCAGGGCAGGCAGAGCCAGATTTGCACCCCAGCTCAGGCAAGGACCAGGGGCACGGTGCTGAAACAGAGCCCTCAAGCCCAGGGCTGCAGGTTCACGGGCAAAAACTCCAAGTGGGAATTCTCAGGTTTCCACAGCAGCCTGATCCAAGGTTTCAGCTGCCCTGCACCAGGGCTGACCCCGAGCACCTGCAGCTAAAGGCCTGGGAGGGGCAGGGAAGAGGCTGCAGAACCTGTTGGTGCACTCAAAGCTGTGACAGTCACCTCCTTTCCCACCACTGTTTGTCCCCATATATTGTATTTGTTGGGAATGTCTCGATGAGGGCGGGAATGATGAATTTGACTTTATGTTTTTAGAAGGCTAATTTATTACTTTATGATACTATATTATATTAAAGAATACAATATTAAACTAAAGAATACAGAAAAGATATTTACTCAGTGCTAAAAAGATAATAATGAAAACTCCTGACTCTTCCCAGAGTCCTGACACAGCTTGGCCCTGATTGGCCAAAGAGTGAAAACAACTCACAGCAGAATGCAATGGAAAAATCACCTGTGGGTAAACAATCTCCAAACACATTCCACATGAGCACAACATAGGAGAAGCACATGAGATAAGAACTGGTTTCCTTTTCTCTGAGGCTTCTCAGCTTCCCAGGAGAAAAATCCTGGGCGAGGGGATTTTTTCAGGGAATGTGAATGCGACACCCACAATGTTACAAAGGTCCCGCTTTGGAGGAGCAGGTGTAAAATTCTTGGCGCACAGATATCGTCCCTCAGAGGCCACATTCACCTCAAGGTGTCCAGGGGCCACCAGTTTGATGTGCAAAGCTCTGCAGGTGCTCCCAACAGGCTCTGCTGTGCTGGGATCACACCAAAGGGGCAGGCAGCAGGGCAGTGACGTGGCAGGGCTTCTGTCCCCTGCTGTCCCCTCTAAAAGGGCCACAGAGATGTTCTGAGAGCTGGAATGCTTCTGCTCTGGAGCCAGGCTGAGGGACTTGGAGAACAGAGGGCTTCAGGGAGACCTTAGAGCGATTTCCAGTAGCTAAAGGGGCTCCATGAGAGCTGGAGAGGGACGTGGGACAAGAGCCTGGAGTGACAGGACAAGGGGGCTTCCCACTGCCAGAGGGCAGGGTGACATGGGATATTGGGAAGGAATTCTTGGCTCTGAGGGTGCTGAGGCCCTGGCACAGGGTACCCAGAGCAGCTGTGGCTGTCCCTGGATCCCTGGAAGTGTCCAAGGCCAGGCTGGACAGGGCTTGGAGCAGCCTGGGATAGTGGAAAGTGTCCCTGCCATGGCAGGAGGTGGAACTGGATGGTCCCTTCCAGCCCAAGCCACTCTGTGATTCTATGAAAGATGTTGGCAGCCCCTCCATTCATCTGGGACCGTGGCTGAGAATGAAGGGGACACTCCTGTGTGCAAGGGAGAGAGTGCAGGACAGGGCAGGACAGAGCCAGAGCACTCAGGTGGGGCAGTGACCTGGAGGGGAATGGAAATGCAGGTGACAACCCCTGAGAGCCTCCCACTGTGGGCCTGGTCCCACAGCACCTGGGCAAGGGGAGCACAGCAGGTCCAGTGAGAGTGACCAAGAGTCCAGCAGATGCCAGACAAACCCAGAGCATGGAGGCAGGTGCAGGAAGCCAGGAGCAGGTCAGGATCAGCCAGGCAAAAGACAGGGGACACAGAGACCTCAGCATCCCTCAGGCAAGGGAATGAGCTTCAGTGCAGCTCCTGAAATACAGGAAAGAGACCCCAGACAGGTCCTCCCACACACTCAGAGCTCAGCAGAAGGACCCAAGGCCATGGCAGAACCTTGTCAGAGCTCCCCAGGACAGGCAGGCACAACCCCAGGGAAGAGAGGAGGCTGCAGAGCTCACTGGTGCATGCGAGGCCCCGAGGAGGTCTCCTCCCTCCCTGTGCATCCTCTTGTCATGCTGCATTAACATTTAGGACCAGACACAGGCCAGGAGCCTCTCCAGCTGTCTGGGACTGTGAGGGAGCTGTTTGCAGCTTTGTGCTCCTTAAAGCAGAGCCTCCCTCTCCCTGTTCTGCTTCCCCCTGTAATTCACAGCACCTTCATGCTTTAAAAATTGTCAGCTGCTTCATACTGGAGAACTTAGGTGTTGGGAACTAACAGGTCATTCAGAATAAATGTCATGACAGTTCTTCCATCATTGCTGCTCCTCCTCCTCTCCTCAGGAGATGCTGTGGCAGCTGAAAGCACTGACAGGACATGGTTTAAAAGCTCAGCCATTTTTCTGCCCACAAATAAGCTAATTGACAGTATCTCTACCTGTAAATAAAGGTCAGGGTTCATCCTCTGACCTGAGAGCAGGGCTCCTGTTGATGCAGCTGAACTGTGCTCCTGTTCTCCCCACAGGACAGGCTGGCTCCTTCCTTCTGCTGGTCCATGGCTCTCTCAGAG
>JAYDZK010000113.1:2708879-2728691 GCA_034509185.1 Euphonia xanthogaster | reverse complement strand
ACCTCCATGACACGTGCAAAAGATGATCTTTAAAAGGTCTGTCCCCACTCAAACTATTCTATGATTTTTGAAATCTCTGTGTGGTTTCTCACACAGCCAATCCTAATTTCTCACGCTGGGAGGGAAATTTTGGAAGCAGGCTGGAGTTTGGCTGCTTCCTAATTCACATTTTATTTACATGTTTAAATTCAGGTTATAATTTAAGCTTCTATCTTAAGGCAAACTCTTCCTATGCAGAGGCATAAATAAGATTTTCACTACATCATGCCAGAGTTTTATATATCTCTGTCCACCAAGATATCTTTTAGTATCAAATTAAGTGAGGCACTGAACTCCCAGCACAGATATTTTGCTGCTGCTGCAGGAAAGAGAAATTGTCATTCCCAAACAGATCAATGCAGTTTCCTGTCTCTGACAGTGGCCAGTGCTGAATGTTTCAGAAGACAATATAAATCCTTCCCTTCTTCCAACCTGCTCTATCCATAAGTGCACACACTGCACTTAATTGTTCAAGCCAGAAAAATAATACCTTCCTAACCTTAGCTGATTGTAATTGCCCAGAGCTTTATTTATATCACCATCAATATTCATCTGGATGGGTATTACCAGCACTGCTACCAGGAGGCACTGAGTGTTTTATTACTGCTGTTCTCTGAAGGCACTGTGCCAACCCAGGACTTCTGGCAATCCTTCATTCCCTGATAGAAACCTCCCACTTTGCTGAAACTCCCTGCAGGAATCCATCCTGCCTTGGGCCCACAAGCCAGAATTTCACAGGGTCATAGAATCACTGAATTGTTTGGGAAGGAATAGGCCTGAAAGATCATCATCTTCCAACCCTCTTGCCATGGGCAGGGACACCTTCCACTGTCCCAGGTTGCTCCAAGCCCCATCCAACCTGGCCTTGGGCACTTCCAGGGATCCAGGGGCAGCCACAGGTTCTCTGGGCACCCTGTGCCAGGGCCTCAGCACCCTCACAAGGAGCAATTCCTTCCCAATATCCCACCTAACCCTGCCGTCTCTTAGTTTGAAGCCATTCCCTCTATTGCTGTCACTCCAGGCCCTTCTCCAAATTCCCTCTCCAGCTCTCCTGGAGTCCCTTTAGGGCTCTGAGATCGCCCTCTCTCCTCCAAGTGAACACCCCCAGCTCTCCCAGCCTGGTTCCAGAGAAGAAGGTGTTCCAGCCCTTGGAGCATCTCCATGACCTCCTCTGGACCAGCTCCAACAGATCCATGTCTGTCTTGCACTGAGGACTCCAGAACAGGACAGGGCACCCCCAGGTGGGGTCTCATGAAGACAGAGTAGAGGGGCAGAATCACCTCCCTTGACCAGCTGACCTGAATTTTTCCGAGCCCTTGTTTGTTACTAGGATCCTTTGTTCATTCCTCAGGTTCAAGAGCAGGGAGCTGCTCCCTTTTGCCTGCTCAGATCCTCTGTGAATTCCCCAGCTCGCTGCAGCCGTGGCTCTGCCAACTGCTCAGCCTTTCCTTCCTGGCACTGCTCTTGCTGTTATTATCACTCTGCTCTGGAGCCTCAGCTGCAGATTCACTGCTTTAACACCAGAACAAAGCACTGTATCAATTAGTTTGACCTCCCAGCTCACAGGGGCCACTACATTTCACCCAGTTCCCTTCAAGCTATGCCTTGAATTCTTTATTTTTAAAGCAGTGGCAGCTGTATGGATTTATCCATTCCCGACATGGCTTTGTGTGGAGTCAGCGTGGTTTCCATATGATTTAATGGTTCAGGACCAGCAGTGCATACAAATGGAGCTGCACTTGTGCCAGGGCCAATTTGGGTCTCAGAGCAACGCAGAGCTCAGCTGGTTCTGCTTGGAGCCAGCTCCAGCCTCTCTGTGCCACATGTCACACCCCTGGAGCAGAAGTTTGGGACAGCAGTGACAAGGTGTCCCACCAGCACTATGTGAAGTCATTTCTGGCTCAGCACAGCAAAGCGATGAATCTCTGCCGCTCTGCAGAGCTGCTTTGATGGTCCCCAGCACAGGCAGGGCCCCGAATCTCTGCCTGTATTTGCATCTCAGCTAATTAACAATCCCTCCTGCGAGCTGCAGAAGCTGTCTGAGCTGAAGCTAACAAGCTCTGAAGCACCTGAGCTGCCTCAGATTGAAGCGTTTCAAGCTGCATAACAGAGTGTTCTCAGATGGTGCTGGGTGAGAATATCGAGCTGGATTTACACGCCTTTAATAATGCAAAGGCAAAAAGGTAAATTAAACTTTAGGGGGAAAAAGAAAGGGAAAAATCTACGGGAGAGGAATCATCGTGCCATGTTCCCCTCAAAAAGGTATTAATTAAATATTAGTTCCAATCGGAGTGATCCTGGGGATATCACAGCCTCTTACAGGGCTGTGTGGTTGCCTCCAGCAATACACAAGAATTTTCTTTTTCTACTTGCTCAGTACCATTTTTTATTTCTAATCTCTGCCTTGGTGTCACTTCTGAACAAGAGCAGGCTTTTAGGCAAAATTGCCTTATCCCTTTTCCCGACAGCAGACCGATAGAAGTTGTCAAAGTCCCTACCAAAAGCTCTCTGTTGTCACCCACTCCGAGAGCTCAGGATTTAATAGGAGAGACAAGAGGCACAGGGAGACAGATGGGAGATGGCAAGAACACAGTAACACAAACAGTCTAATTTTATTGGGAAGGGTAAAAACTCCCTTGTGCTGCTGTTCTGCAGCGTGTCCCACTTACTGGCTTTCCACGTAAGACTCCACATGCAGAACCAGACATGGCATCATTAACCTCCACAACCTCCCAAATTCACTGGTTAATTATACACTGCAGAAATGAACCTCTTGTTTTTGACCTAGTTTGAGTGTCACTGAGTGGGTAAATCATGTCTGATATGAGGTAATACACTTCTGCCTTTGCATAAAGAGTAGTTTTGAGTGCTAGCAAGACATCAGGGTGGGAGTTTTTTTTCATAATTCTGAATTATAATTATATACCCTGAAGTAAATGGAAAAGAAAATCAATCACTTTGGGGTTGGGATCAGGCCAAGTGTGATCTTAAGACATTCCCAAGACCCCAACCCACACATCAGGCATTTATTAGTTAAGGAGATGTAAAATCATCAACCCCGTTATCTACACACAGTAGAATATTTTAAAAATTGTATTATTTTTGTAAAATTATTTGGGGAGAACTCATACTAATGCAGGCAGGGGTGCAAATAAGCATGCAGTTAGACAGGAAGGTTGTGGAGGTAGAGATCACCCTGCAGCAGCTTGGATGAAATGTGGGTTTCAAGGCCTGAAGAAGCCACAAGCACAGGAATATTCCCCTGCCCCATTAAGCAATTCACACATAATGGATTAATGAGTTGCTGATATTTCTATCACGCTGGGGCAGTCATTAACAAATTCTGTTTACTGCCTGGATAGCAGATGGGGCCACCTACTCATGCCAGGGATGGAAACACTCCTAATGCCTCAGGGCAGCATGGGGGGATGCTCAGTAATCCTTCAGGAGTGTGTTAGTGGTTCAGGTATTAAGTGGGTTCACAGGAAATCCCAGGGGAAAGGGAAGCCTGAGAGAAGAGAAGCACAGGCAGCCTTGGGATGTCTGAGGTTACAGATACCCCTGTGCCCTGTCCAAGTGTGTCCCCACATCAATGCTCCTTCCCAGAAAAAGTCCTGGGATAAAAGCTTTGCTTGAGATGTGCTTTTTCCTCCCCGTTGGCTCTCTAAACTCAAATGCTGACCTGGGGATTTTTTAATGAAGCCCCTTTTTGCTGTTCCCGTTTGTCCAACAGATAAACTGCCTACCAGCCTTTCGCTTTTCATTTCAAGTGTGCTCAGCACTGAGGCTTGGCATAATTAAAGCCCCTTTTCAGTTATTCTGGACTGTAATATTTACTTTTTGTAACAAATACCAAAGAAATGGCTTGGCATGACTGACTGAAGGAAACACTCCAGGTGCTCGTCTGTTCTTCAGTAACAAGTTTTTTTAATTTAAATGTAGACTTTTCCAGCTCTTTTTTTATCTTTCAATGTTCAAAGCCTCAGTGACCCCCGTGAGCAGCTCTGAGTCAGTTCTTCTCCTGGTGTCAACACTTTGCATCCCCCTCCTGGAGCAGAATCTGCATGGAATAGTGAAAAGTGAGATTTTGATCAAGCAGCCAAGAATTTGTCTCACAAAAGTATTCTGAGCACCAGCCCCCGAACCCAAATGACCCAGATAATGAAAAGCTTTGTTGGAAATTCCTTCGCCTCCTTGAGTAACAAACTAGGTAGGAAAATACTCAGCACCAAGGAGTAGAGCAGAGGTTTCTCAGGCACTAGGCCCTCTACCAACAACTTGTTGCTTAGAAAAAAAACTCATTTCCCATTGCAGTCTCAGGTTCCACACACGGAATTTGCAAAAACAAAAACAAAAACAAAAAAAGATAAGGAAAAGCCTCTACAAATACCTAAACAAAAGCTGCTTAGTTCAAGCTTTCATGGCCACATGGAGACTAACAGTTATTAAGGCAATCAAAGACCGTTTGGAAATTAAAGTGTGTGCCCCAGTTCAAGCAGTTTTACCCCAAAGTGCCTGCAGGCTCTGCAGCTTTGCAGCCTCCTACTTTTCAACCTTCCAGACCAAGAGGGCTCTGTCTCAGGAAGAATGCAGCTTCCAGCCAAGATTTGTCAATGTGCATTCTTAGGCATGAACTGTACCAGCAAGAAATCTCTAAAGTCAATTTGAGATAGGATAAAGTTGGATCCGTGGATCTCGGTATGCTCAAAAGTTGTGTCTTGGACTGGGAAATAAATAATCAGGAAAATTTAAGTAGGGTTTTACAAACTTATGGCTTATCAAAAATTAGAATGACACAGAAGCAATTATTCATAAATGTGCTGAGTGTGGTGCCCCTCACACATCCTACACCCAGAGCCACTGCCATCAAAGGGCACTTTGTCACTGCTTTCAATGGACACAGGATGTGACCAGAGCAGCATCTGCAGCAGCTCCCAGAGAGGAACACAAGGGAAAAAAAATCTTCATTTGTAACTCAGTGTTTCATCTTTCAAAAGATCAGCTTCAGATGTGCTTTGGAAACTCTTCTTTTGGGTATCTCTTTCTTCCACCAAGCTGCATATTTATCAGCTCTGTCCTAGACATGATCTTAGGAGCTTATCTCCCAAGTGATCAGAACTTCTTTCCAATTTGCTTTTTTATTAAAATAATCAGGGCTTGAAATCAGCTTCTTTTTTTTTTTTTATTGCTCACAATCTTTGCTATTTTCATCATGAGCAAGCAGCACATTTCCATGTATTTTTTGAGACTTTCTGCTTATTTATTTGCTCATCTGCCTCTAGCAAGTTCATTCATGAGGACAGAAAGCAAGAAACTGCAGGTGAAAGGGAATCAAGAATCTATTTGAAGATTAAAGAAATCACGGAGATGTGGTTTCAAATTTTAATTCTGGTAAGGAATTCCTGCAGACCTCCTGCAACTCAGTAGCTTTGTTTCTCAGTTACCATGGAAAAGTGAGGCAAATAACACCCTTCTACTTTATGAGAGCATTTCACAGCCAAATAATTGAGGACCAGACTTGCTCCTTTTTTTTTTTCCTTTTTTTTCCCCTTTTTTTTTCCCTTTTTTTTTTTCATTTTTTGACAGCTTACCCTGTAAGTGTCCCCCTAAGGACCAGCAAACCAGCGTGACAACTCCAGTGACAGGATTCCTGGGGGACCACTTGCACAATCATGTATTATTAGACCTAATAAAGAATGACAGAATCTGGCTGTTAAAACTTCAAGAGATCCTCAAACGCTATCGTGACAGCAACCATTAAACTATAGATAAATTACATCTAAAACAATCCCACTTTGCTGCATTCCCGACTGCTAAAACATCCTGTGATTTCAGCATTGCTGCTTTATTCTCAGCAGGTTTTTTTGTTTGTTTGTTTTTGGTTTTTTTTTTTCATCTAAAACCTCTGAATTTCTCCTCAGACAAGGACATAATTGCAGATACTGCTGCCAGGTAAAATTACTGCAGAGTTCTGCTTTGTACAACTTTTGGGAAACATTGGAAATAATTTGTTTTTTGAGTATTGAGGACAAAATATCCTTCCTGCTCAGAAAGAAACAAAACTTCTTTCTGGAGTTACTACAGGTACTGTTACAAGAGGATTTATATAAATTAAATTAATAAACCAAAGTGGTTTAAGCTTCTAGATATCCTTGGTGTGAAGTAATTTTGCCTGAAGGATGTGTTAGGCTGAGGATTTACAGTTTTAACACTCCTTCCTAAACACTTTGACGCTTCAATTTCTCGTTACCACTTCTACACTCCAGCACGGTCCAACATCCAAAATGCAGAATAAATAACCTATGGCCTGTTGCAATCATTAAAATGTATTTGGTTTAAATTTTTTTGAGTTTTTAAGACTGAGGCTGAGCAAGAGGCAGGATGACCCCGGGCTGGCAGCAGCCACATTCTCATCCTGAGGGGGAATCAGGAATTCATTGCAGCAATCATTTTCCATCCATAATCTTCTGAGGGCTTATTTATACTCGCAAAAATATTTTTCTTTGGTGGAGAGTTGTCTTAGACACGTCAAATTAAACGGGGTGAAGGAACGTGGGGGGTTCCCTCAGCACGGCCATGAGGGTGAGGGGTCAGGGCAGTGAGATTCCCCCACTATGGAGGGTTATTTATTCCATAAAGGTTATTTATTCTGCTATTTATTTACTGTATTTATTCTGCAAAGGTTATTTAGGATGCTATTTATTCTCGTTATGTATTCTGTAAAGCCCCTTCCTCCTCCCCGAGCCCCGTTCAAAGAGGTGGGCAAGCAAATTCCCACTCCCATTTGTATAGAGAGGGGAAAACACCAGAGGGAATCGAGCCGCTATTTCCAGGATTCAAACTCTCAGCCCACCACTTACAGGCAATTACACTCCCCATAGGGGGAAAACATGAGTAAAGAGTTGGATTTTTTAAATTTTTTAAACAATCATCGTTTCAAACGCGGCAGCGGGGAAGCTCGGTCACGCCATGTCTAAGCAGGGAGCGGAGCCCCCTTCCCCTCACGACGCCAGTCTCTCTCCCGCCCACCCCGGCAAAGCACGAGTTAAGAGCTGGATTTATTTTTCACACTATTATTATTATTATTATTATTATTTAAACATTCATAATTTCAAACGCGGCACGGTGGAGGTCGCTCACGCCGTCCCTCACGGCACCGCCCCCGGGCCCCTCACGCAGAGGGCGGGAAAGCGCGGCGGGCAGGGCGGGCAAGGGGCGTGGCCTGGCGCGGCCATTGAGGCCGGGCGGGTAATGGCGGCCGGGGGCGGCGGCGCCGCCTGGCGGCGGGGCGGGGGGGCAGCGCCGGCTGAGGGGGCCGCGCCGTGAGGGGACAAAGCGCCGGAGCCGCCAGGTAAAACCGCGGGAGAAGGGAGCGATGGGCCGGGCTGGGAAGCGGCTGGGAGGAGGGGATGGGCCGCGCTGACGGCTGCGTGTTCGCGGCAGGAACCGCTTCCCCTCGGAGCGAGTTTCCCCCGGCGCCGGGGTCGGGGCTGAGGCGGAGCCGCCCCGCTGTAATTGAAGCCCTGGGTGAGGAGGGAGGGACGGAGGGAGGGAGGGAGCGCGGGGGCTCCTTCTGTGCTTTGTGTCCAGGTGGCGAGGCCGAGGGGCAGCCATGGGGGTGCAGGACCGGCCCCAGTGCTTCTTCGAGATAGAGATCAACAGGGAGCCAGGTAAGGCTGTGTTCGGGGCTTTTAAATCACATTTTTGCCTGCATAATGGGCCCAAGCCGCTAGCAGCGACTTTGGCCATTGATGCGTTATTTCTGAGTTACTTTTTAATAACTTCGGCTGTTTTCTGGGGTGCTGGATGCTCCTCGTTGCCCCTTGAGATCGATTTTTATTATCGTGAATATAAAGGTTCGGCAGGGCTGATAAACGCTGTTCTGAAGCTAAAAAGCCGTCTGGTGGTGTGTTATGCCTTTTCTATTATATTTTTGTTATGCCACTTCTGTAAACTGTGGAAAATCAGGGCAGGCTGTGGGGATACTGGATATTTACTCCTGTAAGTATTTTTAATGATGCAGTAATTCGAACTGGGAAGGAACTTAGGAGGTCATCTGGGCTAAATCTTTCTCAAAATGCGTCTTTTGAATGTAAATGAAGAACTGGGCATTTAATCATAGAAGCACAGAACACCTCACCAGCTGGCCTGTTAAAAAAAAAATCCAATAATTAAAATAAATCCATCTTTTAACTCATAGTTTCCCTATGCAGGTGTAATGCCCAGAAGCACTAGGCTGTGAGTTTTAATGCTGAACAGCAGCTTGGTTCCCTCTTGTGTTTTCCCCCCTCTCTGTAAAGATGGGAGTGGAGATTTTCTCACCCATCTCTTTGAAGGAGCATTTATCAATGCGTATTAGTTGTCTCACACATACTCCGTGCTTTATCTTGCTACCACTTGTCTCTAGAAAAATGAATGTATGTGATGGCTTCATTAGGCTTTCACTTTCATTTTCTGCTTCAATGTTTCTCTGAAAATCTTTGAGTTAAGAGCTTATATCTCAGAGATTCCAAATTTCAGCCTCATTCAGATGCAACTGAAACCCTTTCTAGCATTTTATTTTCACCACAGTTTCAGAAGAGAGGTTCTGTTCTAGCTTCAGAGACCTGATAGGGCATATCTACAAATCTGTTGCTGTTGTAACTCCTCTCTGAGTTATTTTGATTGGCACCGTGGTTTCTGAATACTTCCAGTGAGGAGATAAGTGATGATGTAAATGGAGTTTTAACCTGTTCCGTTGCTTTAATTTCAGGTGAAATTTCCTATGGAATGAGACAGCTAAAACTGTTTCTGGTTGGGTGGGTTTCCACTTAGGAATGGTAGTTTGATGGGATTGATTTAGAGCAAAGACAATTCATTCTCAATCTCATTTGCTGTTAATCTGTTTAGGTTTGCTGTGGGTTTGTTTGTTTTTGTTCTGACTCCATCTGAAGGGTCTCTCCCTGTGCTGTTCTCTCTGCTCTCCCTGCACAGGTTGCTAACCCCATTTCATAATCTCTCCTCCTGCCTCGTCCCCTCCTCAGCCTTGAGCTGTTCATCTCCAGTGAAAGTGGATTACCTCATTTTCCCCCAAACCTATTTGGGTTTGGTGACTGATGGAGCTGTCAGGGAGGAATTGCAGTGTTGGTGTTCTTGGTGGTGCAGAGCTTGGGTTACCTGGAGCAGACCCAGGGCTTTGGCTCTGTTTGTGTCTGTCTGCATCTATTTTCTTTTGGAAGTAACAGGAATCTCCCAGCTGCACATCAAACTTGGAGCCCTGCTGGTTTCATTACACCTGACTCATGGCTTGGATTTTTGCAGGAAAAATGCCAGTTTGTAAAATTGGTGTTGGGACTTGTGTGCTGTCTGGTCATGCTGCTTTATTCTGGTGCCTGTTTATTAATTCACCGTGCAGCTCTGGCTCAGGATTTAAGGATATATTTTAAAAGCTTAAACGTTGCTCTCTTAGCTCTAAGATGACCTTCAAAAGCTGAATCAAGTGGTAAATCAGTGTTTCCAGATGACACCAAGCAGTAACTCGGAGAGATGTGCTCTCCTGCTGGCACTAGTGAGGTATTCATTTTAACTTTTAAGCTGCCAGCAGGTTTCCAAATGAACATTTTGCTTATTTTGACTTCAATAAATTAGCTGATAGGCTTATTGCATTTCAGGAGAAATGGGCAGCAGGACAGCCCTGCATTTTGTTGCTAGCCAAGAAAAAAGGCCTTGCCCTGCCTTGCGTGCACTGAAAAGCTGAACCAACATCTCCACAAGTGCAGAGAGAAGGGGACATGCCTCTTGCAGCACTGGAAGCATCTTTTTGCCTGCAGAACACAAAACTGTCTCCTTTTTTACACTGTAGGTTGCTTCCAGCCCAAAAACATTCCCCCACGCTGCTGCCAAATCTTGGCTCTGCCCTTCCAGGCTTTGCTTGCCCAGGGTGTGCCAGGATACCTGTAGCAATTAAAAGTCAGGTCAGTTTTACTCTAATAAGATCCCTTGGAAAATGCAGGAGTGAAGCTCTGTTTTGGCTGTGCTTCCAGAAGCTTTATTACAGCTTTTGTGTCCTTATTTTATTACAGCTGCAGAATCTTGGAATAAAAGTCAGTGCCAGCTTGTACTTGCCTCTTGTAGTGGGGCAAACTTTGTTGGCTTGGTGGTTTTTAGAGCTAAATTTAGTCTGCTTTTAAATCAGTTGCCTGTTCAGCATTTTTTTAATGAATGCAGGTTGTGGCTCATAATTTTTAAAGGGTAAATGGAAAAAAAATCAGGAAGAAGCATTTCTTTTGATACTGGTACAAACAGTGCTTCTCCTTTCTTTTGGGCCCCCCACCAGTGGATTTGGGCACATTGAGTGTGCACACAGGATTAAACTGCTTACAGTATTCCAAGAATTTTGGGATGGCAGCAGATGCCTATTTAAATAATTCTGTCTTTACTCTGTGAGGCAAAATCTGTGTGAAGCTGCAGCCTTTCAGGTACCGTGGTAATTGGAACAGATGTCCCACTAGGATGTCACAGATGCAGTCTGCTGCTCTAGCAGTTCCTGTGGCCATCCAAGATCTTTTTCCCACATCTCACACCACCCCCTGACTGGTTTCATCCATCATGAAGTTTGGTAAATTTCCTCAGTTTTGCTTTGTTTCATTCTTATTCATAGAATAATTTATCTTTTTTTTTTTTCTCCCATCTTCTGTTACTGTTTGACCCCTGGCTCATTGATTTGTTCCACTTCAGTTTCTTTCATTGCTGGGATGTGTCCCTTCCCAGAATAGTCAGTTTGGTCTTTCCTTACTTCTCTCTTTCTGGTCCCTTTAGCCTGAAGTTTGGTGTATTTTGGGATTTCAGCTGCTGTGAATTTATGTGAAAGGAGCAACCTTGCAATAGTCATTCTCTTGTGCCTCCAGTAATAGACCCAGTGATGCCTTGTGGGGTTTTTGTTAAATTCCTAAAGACAGAAACTGTTCTCAACTGGCTCCACATTAACTTTTAGTCTTTAGAAGGGAAAAAGTTGTATATTTGCAGAAAATAGAGCCCAGAACTTAGGCTGTCCATGAACCCATTGGCAACCACTGTGTGTGGGACAGCAGGAGCCGAGGGGGATCCCATATGGAGAAAACCCTTCTGAGGGGTGGGAAATGGAGATTTGAAAGGAATTGATTCAATAAAAAATTGTATTCCAAATAATCATGTGCAATTGTTGTCGGGGCGGGATGAAATACCCTGAAGTCTCGCCTTGAGGTCTGGAACAAGTTGGATCAGTAAATGAAAGAAAAACTGATCAGCCTCTTGTGGCAGGAGAAGGCCAAGTGCTGCCTCTCACTTCCATATCCCTGGGAAACTGAACCCAGGCAATGTTTGATGCATGCAGGAGTGAAATAAGTTTGGTTTTGTGGAGAATGGAGGGAACTTCAGGTGTTATTTGTGAAGAATGGGCTTAGAGAGCCAGGGAGAGAAGTTTATGGAGCTTTTCCTTGCAAAGAGTGCAGGTGTTACCAAAGTGTTCATGTGTCAGGGCTGCAGATCCCTGCTCAGGGCAACTCAGGCATCCATTCTTGAAACTCGTATTTTAAATAAAATCTGTTCTTGTTCCACACTGAGGTTTTATTTCCTTGAAAACTGTAGCCACATTTCTACTTTGAAGCAGTTTTTTTAAAATTCATATGCCTTAGCATTGACAGATTTAGGGATAAACAAATTAATAAAATTCAAATAGGGAGCTTTTAGTGAGCTGTTATTTAAACTTGTATGCAAATCTGTCTGAGCCTTTGGGTCCTTGGCAGCCATCCTGGGCTGTGCATCATTGTCTCACTGGTTGTAATCCCTGCTTTCTCCTTCAGCAGGATATTCCTGCTGATAGGCTGGGAAAAATACCTCTTGTTTGGTTTGCTCTTAAGAAATTGAGAAAAGATAAAATCCAGTGGATACAGTTTTGAAAAACCAGGTTTGTTTTGGGAGTGTGTAGCTGAACTGGATACCTGTGTGGTTCAAACATAATAAAATGTAGCAAAACACTTCACATTACTTGGAAAATAACTAGAAACAATGTGTTCGGCTCCAAAGGTTTATTCCAAAAGGTTAAGCAGCTAAATTAGAGGATTTACCTTTGAAACAATAAATATTTGAAATCAATGATTATTTTAATAAACTTTGCTAGCAGGAGCCTTTATTTCAGTATAGCATGGGCATTCCTACGCTGAGTTTCTACCACTTAATTTGAATCAAGTACTAGCTCTTCCTCAGCTGGAAAATTGTTAAGGAGTTCAAAAACAAAACTAAAAAAAATTCATCTTTTAGTTTGAAGACAGAGTTCTGAAATTGGATTATTTTTGGTCATTTTGCCTTCTGGTTTCTCTAATTGGTACAGCTCATTAGCTGCAGAGAAGAGCACTTCATCAAATTTCCAAACAGCTTAGATTTTATATAGGCATCACTTAAATGATGTACATATTTCTTTCACCACTTACTCTGATTCTTTAAAAAATAAGTTCAAAGCCTGTTTACAAATAATACTTTATCAAATTATTGTTTCATAAATAATAGGCAAATGCAATCCCAGCAGTTTGTACTTTAGCCTAGAGTTGAGGTGTCTGTCCAGGCTCATTTCTTGGTTAAAGCCAACTGAGGACTCTGGGTAGGTTTGTGAGCAGCTTTTGCCTGCTTGACTGACTTTTTAGCGATTTTTGTTTGTTTATTTAATTTACTGTTCAAATATTATGGTTAGTCACTGAGAGCTTGTTCCCTGATCAGATCACTTAACCTTTGCAGCGGGGAAGTGAAGCTGAAGAAAGCATTGGAAATTGTCTGCAGTGAAGGTGGATCATTTCAGAGGAGAGGTGTCTAAATCTGGGGAAATAAGTAGCATCTCAAATGCTTTTTTTAGCTGTGCTATATCAGCATATACCTCAGTTCCAAGTTTAAAATGAGATTTTTCTCTTTTTTTTTGGTGAGGGATGAGACAAGAGAAAGATTTGTAGGTGCTAATCATACATGCTTCTATTATTTTTTTTTTTATTAGCTGCTGTTCTTTCCTGCATCTTTGACCAAGGTGTGAAAATGGGTTTGATCTTTCTCTGGCACATTTCATTGCCTGTTTATCAGTGGAAAATACAACCTCTCAGTGATAATGGTATTCATGCAGTTGCAGTAAAATGCAGGCAGTAACCCAGCAGATGGATTCACAGTGTGTGGTTTGTGTCTCAGGAGCAGACAGCAGCATTTTGTGTGGCTGGATGGAGCTGGATAAGCAGTGCTCCAGGTTTTATACAGCCCTCATCTTATAAACTGGATCTGTCATCTTTGGATCTTGGATAGATGTGCATTATAATTTGCAGGATTAAAGGGCATAAAAAGATCAGGCTGGATGGGTGTGGAGTAACCTGATCTAGTGGAAGGTGTCCCTGCACATGGAACTGGATGATTTAAGGGCCCTTCCAGCAGGAATCATTCTGTGATTTTATGAGCACCTGGCAGACTTTGTTATTGACAAAGCACTGGTGAAAAATACTGCTGGAACTGATACCTTAGTTATGGATGTCTCCTTCCATCTTCTGCCTTGTCATCTGCAAGAACATAAGAGAGTTCTTCCAGCAGAACGCCACAGTGGTGGTGGCTGCTGCTTCAGGTGCTAAATGTGCTGGGTTTGCAGCAAAATCCTTCTGCAATTTATGTCTCAGAGTACAAGTCCCTTCTGGGGCCTGCAGGGACTAACAGCCCTCAGTTACTTGGCAGCTGGCACCTTGGTGAAGCAGCAGCTGGGCTGAGAGCAGAATGGGGGGGTAGTGACAGCTTTTTCCCTGGAAAGTGCTGTGTGTTATTTCACACAGTGAATGCAGGAGGAATCTTCTCCTGCAGAGATAGAGTTGGGGCTGTTCAGCCTGGGGAAGAAAAGGCTCCAGGGAGATCTTAGAGTCTCCTCCAGGACCTAGAGAGGCTCCAGGAGAGCTGGAGAGGGACTCACATGGGCATAGAGCAGTGGGACAAGGTGTTAAACTGTACAAGAATGGGTTTATGTGAGATACTAGGTAGAAATTCCTCCCTGGGAGGGTGCTGAGGGCCTGGCACAGGGTGCCCAGAGAAGCTGTGGCGGCCCCTGGATCCCTGGAAGTGTCCAAGGCCAGGTTGGACAGGGCTTGGAGCAGCCTGGGATAGTGGAAGGTGTCCCTGCCTTTGGAAAGGAGCTGGAAAGGGATGAGGTCCCTTCCAACACAGAGCATTAAGTGGGAGATTTCAGCTCCCTGCTGCTTTTTCTCCATGCTAGATCTAGTTATCCACTCTCAACTTCCCCAGTCATTCACAAAAATAATAATGTTGATGTATGTAGGAATTAATGGCTTGTACAAGGCTCTGAACTAATATTGTCCCTTGGTTGTGCAGTCAGAGATGAATCCCTGTCTGTGAGGGAATAATGTGAGGTTTTGTCATGCCCCAGAAGTAGCTATCCCTCAGAAAGGCTTTCCTTTAGTCTTAAAAATATCCTGATATATCATATGGATATGTACATGAAGCCAAGGATGGGGGAGAAACCCATCCAAACCCCCCAAATTATCATCAAAAGTGAGTCCTGGGAAAAATCATTTTGATGTTACAATGTACACTGAACAGATTCAACCCTGTCCTCTCGATAGGTTATGGAAAAGCTGCAGCTCCTATGGTCAGCCTTGGTGTGACAGTTCTGCCACCATTTAGATTCTCTGGTATAAGATAAGATTCCCAGAGAAGCTGTGGCTGCCCCTGGACCCCTGGAAGTGTCCAAGGCCAGGCTTGGAGCAGCCTGGGCTAGTGGAAGGTGTCCCTGCCCATGGCAGGGGATGGGTTTGAGTCCCTTCCCACCCAGACCATTCCATGACTCCAAGGTAGCAGAGAAACTGCAGCTTAAAGCCTTGAGAGGTGAAATCAGCTCAAGGTTATATTTCCTGCAGTACTTATGATTTATTAATATTTGTCTTTAATTTCCAGCCCTGAGCTAAATGGACAAACCATGGCCCATGCAGTGACAATCAAAGGAGTGTTTCACCTGCTGGAGGAAAGCTCCAGAGCCATTCCTCAGCAAGGAGAGCCCTGACAGCCCTTCAGCCAGCTCCCCCATATCCACAGAGGATTTGCTGAATTGTTGTGCTGCTGTTAGAAGCCCTTTGCAGTCAGTAGATTTGTGGTTATTTTTGCAGGAGAGGGAACTGCCACATCTAGAGCAGAGGAGCAGGGAAGTTCAAGGTTCAGAACCTCTTTTCTGGACTAATGCTGTCCCCAAACTCATGTTCTGTTGGTCATGGGATCATTTAATGACCTTCTAACTCTGCTTTAGCACTCTGTGCATGTGCAGGGCTGTATGGAAGAGGGATGAGTTTTTTTGGCCACCTCTGTCTCAGCTTCAGCATCCATGTTCCACATGGAATTAAACCACTCCTCTAGCCAAGCTGGGAATCAGAGAATCACAGAATTGTTTGGGTTGGAAAGGACCTTAAACCCCATCTTGTCCCATGGGCAAGGACACCTCCCACTATCCCAGGTTGCTCCTAGCCCTGTCCAACGTGGCCTTGGGAACTTCCAGGGAAGGGGAGTCCTGAACTGATGCTGGAGCCCAGAATGTGAATATCCTGATCCCTGTGGGTTGGGAAGAACGGGAGCCCACAGCTCCTCCACTCTGCTTTGTTGTCTTTTGTCTCAGAAAACATATTTATCTGTCATGATTTATCTGTCTCCTTTCTTACCCATGAGGAAATGGTTATCAAATTGGAAGAGCTGGCATGAATTATAAATGATTATTCCTCTTTTAACAGCTGAAAGCAGCACTTAAACGTGAAGCTCTTGAATGCAGCGCTGGTTTCCTGGATGAAAGGCAGGAAAGTTTGCTCTGCTGCAAGCCCCAGCTTGCTGCTTTTCTTTCTGCTGCCCTCACCTTGCTTAGTTCATTAATTCACACCAATCAGCTCTGGAATTCACTGGATTCCCTTAGTCCTGACTCTTCACCAAGTGTTATTTTCAAAAATAAGAGTTCTTACCGATTCCCTACCACAGGAAGGGTTGTTTTGTGCTTTTCATTTGTATAAAAGCAGGTGATGAAGGGAAGAGCCTTTGAATGCTAGAACTTGGTAAAGAAAGCTTAGGGAAGGAGGAGATGGCAGGATGCGAGCAGGCAGGCGTGGAAGGGCTCCCTTGAATGGTTATTCAGGAATTTGTTCCCATTGCCTCTGGCTTTGCTGAAAATGACAGCACTGTATGGTGAATGAGAAGTGATAAATGTTTCATGGAAACAGATCATGGATTGAGGCGTTCCTTGGGGAAAAAATTCCATGTGCCTCAGAGGGGATCTTGGAGGCCGTGTCTTGTCTGCCATGTGTGTTTGCAGCCTGGCTGCTTTACCAGGGTTTGCAACCTCAGAGAGGTGATTGGGGTGAAATCTCTGTTGTTTTGCTTTGATTTCATTCTCAGTCCCTTCACCTTTTGGAGGTAGGGCTCGTCCTGGGCCTGCAGTGGAGCTGTACTCAGTTCCTCTTTTCCATCAGCTTCCCTGCACAGATGGTGCCAGCACTGAGGATGAGGATGGAGGGCCCCGTTATTCCCAGGGGCTGGGTTTCCTTTTGCTGCCTGCCCTTTTCAAGGCTGTGCCCTGCACTGCAGAGCTCCCCAGGGTGCTTTCTGCCGGAATTAACGGGGGTAGTTTATTGCTGAAGGGGAAAGAGCAGCCACCTGCGCTCCCAGGATTTTAGGAATTCCTCTTCTAGCATGACACACGTTTATCACGATCCTGGAGGCTCTTCCCCAGTGTATATTGATTTTCAGGGCTATATTTGGCTCTGCTTTTTCTTGAGGCAGTGGAGGGAATATCAGGTGAATGTTTTGTGCAGCGATGCCTAAAATACAGCAGCAGTCTCCAGATACTTCCCTGGGGAATTGCTGATGGTTCATTAAAGAGACCTTTCCTTGTTGCCCAGGGAAGCTGTGGATTCTCCATCCCTGGAAGTGCCCAAGGCCAGGTTGGAGGGGGCTTGGAGCAGCCTGGGATAGTGGAAGGTGTCCCTGCCCGTGGCAGGGGGTGGAATTGGGATGGGCTTTAAGGTCCCTTCCAACCCAAACCATTCCATGATTTTGTGATTAAATATCTCCTCCTTTGGCTTAACTAATATCTTGTGATCTAAACCACTTAATCATCACTACTTTTCCATCTGTTTCTCATTCAAGGAATTGTGTCATATCAGATGATTCATTCATATTTGATTAGAGATTTCATTATAAGCCGGCCTGAAGTTTTTTATGATCTAATGAAAGGCTTTGGAATCACTGATTTGGAACTGCAGTTGTAATATGCAGAATAAATGTACTGCACGTTTTGATGATACTTTTCCTAGGTACTTTTTTTAAGCTCTGACAGTTCTTGCCAGTGAATTGTGCACGTTGAATTTTTGAAAAAAGTTTCTGATGAAATGCAGTGATCTTTTCCATTGGAGAGAAGAACTCCCAAGTTACTATAGGACTTCTTCAAGTTGCACTGAATGACCAGTGAAATTTAGGTCAAAACTTGCCTTTTTTGATCCATTTATAATGCTGCTTGTAGACAGTCACACTCTAATGATATTAATGAAGCTCTTGAAGATCCTGAGTTGTCCTGCTTAAGTGACATAGGGGAAGCTTTTTATTTTCACTGACAGTCACCTACCACCTGTGTGCAAATTGTTCCTCAGATTAAGTAAATTGCTACAAATTTTTTTCCATATTTTTTCAAAAAACAGATGAAGTGGTTGCAATAATGTATTTTAAAAATATCGATGGGGCAGAGTTGGAGGTGTTTGCCAGGGAGTGCTGGGATTGGGACCACACAGATCTGGCCAGGCACAGGTGGGGTTTTGTCCCTCCCTTTCTGAGCCCCTCCTCTGACGAGCAGAGGGGATTTCTGTTTGTTCCCTGGCAGGAGGGGCTGGGACAGCAGGTTTGGGAAGGCGTTTGTGATGCACTGAGGGGCAAAGGGAGGGCAGCCAGCTCCTGCCCTGCCCAGCAATCCCGGGAGCTGCTGTGCCTGTCACTTAAAGGGACCTGCCTGAGGGTGGCATTAGGCCTGCCCTGCCTGCCTCAGCCAGGGGGCATCACAGGGGTTGTGCTGAGCTGAGCAGCAGAGCTGTGCTGGTAAAACGGGGCTCAGAGGGGGCAGGAGTTCCCTTCTCACACTGTGCTGCAGTCCTCGGGCAGGTTCCCCTCAGCAAGGTGGCTGGCTGAGCCCTGGGTTCCAGCAGCACACAGAGTGGATCCCTGCAGGGCTCAGGGGTCTCAGCATCCAGCAGCACACAGAGTGGATCCCTGCAGGACTCAGGGGTCTCAGCATCCAGCAGCACCTTGAGTGGATCCCTGCAGGGCTCAGGGGTCTCAGCATCCAGCAGCATGCTGAGTGGATCCCTGCAGGGCTCAGGGGTCTCAGCATCCTGGGAGTCTTTGGGTTGGCAGGGATCTCAAAGCTCATCCCATCCCACCCCTGCCATGGCAGGGACACCTTCCTCTATCCCAGGCTGCTCCAAGCCCCAAAGTCCAACCCTTGGGTGCTTGCAGGGATCCAGGGCACAGCCAGAGCTACTCTGGAATTCCATCCCAGCCCCTCCCCACCCTCACAGGGAAGATTTTCTCCCCAGTATCCCATCCATCCCTGCCCCTCCTTCTGCTTAATGGCTTTGTAGTGGGAGCAGGGTCTTGGGAGCAGCTCCCAGCTCTGTCCCTCGAGCTCAGTCAGACCATGGTGTCCAGGCTGTCACTCCAGTGGCATTGTGTGTGTGTGTGTGTGAGTGCATTTAACCTCACAAATCATGCTTTTGGCTTCAAAGCCAGCTCAGATGCTCCAGAGGGAATGGCTCCTCGTCTCCCTGTCCTGGCTTTGATAGCCTGTGGGGTCTGAAAAGCAGCCAGCTTTTCCTGGTGGGAAACACCAGGCCTGACCTTCAACCAAATGTTGTGCTAGCAAAGTACAACTGGAATATTATCAAAAAAAATACCCCTAACCACATCCTACCATGTTTGGAGGTATCAAACTTTTTTATAGATGGAAAAAATAAAATTCCTTTCACGTTCCATGTAAATCCCTGGTACAAAGATTTGTATATACTTATATATGTACATATATGTGTATGTATTTGTATTATGCTTGTATAATCCCTGTCCCAGGGATTTATAATGTCTTGAATTAGTGCTAAACAAAACTCAGATCCCTCTCCCCCATCCCTGTAACAAAGTCTCTAAAGCTTCAGGAGTTCAAAGCCCATTGGGTTAGGAGATAACACTGTGGAAAAGGCAGAAGGAAAGGCTGGTACTAAAAAAATACGTAAATAGATTTAAAATAAAAAATTCCCTTTTCGGACCTCTAGGCCTTTACCTTGGTGACCCCACACTGGCGTGGAGTAATCCTTAAAATTGCAGAGAAGGAAATTCTAGAATTCTCCAGAGTTCCCT
The DNA here is from genome assembly GCA_034509185.1 of Euphonia xanthogaster. Lineage (NCBI taxonomy): Eukaryota > Metazoa > Chordata > Aves > Passeriformes > Fringillidae > Euphonia > Euphonia xanthogaster. The sequence goes on along the minus strand of JAYDZK010000113.1, from coordinate 2,709,245 downwards.
TACCAGGATGGCAGCACAGGGAAAGGTTTGACTTCTGTCTGGGCTCTGGACACACGACCTGGCTGTGTCCCGAGGCTGGTCAGGGATGGGAGCGACCCAGGGAAGGTGCTGGCTGTGTTGACACGAGGATCAGGTGTCCTGGGGGAGCAGCCAGGAAACTTCATCTGCTTCCATGTGCAGCCAGACATGCAGCGTGCCCGCCAGGAGCTGCTCCACCTCTGTCCCTGCTACGGGCATTGGGGAGCCACAGGAACACTCCACTTCTTCTTGGTTTGGGAACATGCTGCAGTAAAGCAGCTGGGACTCAGTTTCTTCAGGCAGGAAAAGCCAATTTTTATTCACCAAGCTCACATTGACAGGAGATAG
>JAYDZK010000113.1:2615834-2647743 GCA_034509185.1 Euphonia xanthogaster | reverse complement strand
TATCTCCAAACTGGGGTTGGTGATGGAATGTTTTGTTTGGTATCTCCAAACTGGGGTTGGTGATGGAGTTTCTTGGCTGGTATCTCCAAACTGGGGTTGGTGATGGAATGTTTTGGTTGGTATCTCCAAACTGGGGTTGGTGATGGAATGTTTTGTTTGGTATCTCCAAACTGGGGTTGGTGATGGAGTTTCTTGGCGGGTATCTCCAAACTGGGGTTGGTGATGGAATGTTTTGGTTGGTACTTGCCACCTGGGGCTGGTGGTAGAACTTCATGGTTAGTATCTCCAAACTGGGGTACGTGACAGAATGTTTTGAATGGCACCTCCAAGCCAGGGCTGGCAGTAGAGCTTCTCGGGTGACATCTGTGACTTGGGGATGCATGGCATGGCCAGAAGGGTGTTTTTTGCGTGGAGAAAGAGCCCTGAATGATCTTATTTCTTTCCTCCCCACAGCTGATAGTCGAAAAAACGACTGACTACCCTTCGGCTGAGTACTCCCTGGTGGAGGATGTAGCCCTCCACTTCACGTGTTTGATGGACAGACTGAACGAGCAGCGCCTCTTTCAGCCGGACCTGTGCGACGTGGACATCGTGCTGGTGCAGCACAAGAGCATCTTCCCGGCGCACAAGGGGGTCCTGGCAGCCTACAGCCAGTTCTTCCACTCCCTCTTCACCCAGAACAAGCAGCTGCAGCGCGTGGAGCTCTCTCTGGAGGCCCTCACCTCGCAGGGCCTCCAGCAGATCCTCAACTTCATCTACACCTCCAAGCTGCTGGTCAACTCCTGCAATGTGCAGGACGTGCTGAACGCGGCCGCCGTGCTGCAGATGAACAACATCGCGTCCTCCTGCCAGGACCTGCTGGACACGCGCTCGCTCAGCCTGGCCACCGACATGGCCCTGCCCGCCGAGGGCTGCGCCGGACCCCCGCCCTACTACTGTGAGATCAAGCAGGAGGTGGACGCCCCCCACCCCAAAATCTACGCCCGGGAGGGCAACGACCCCTTCTCGGTGCGGGTGGAGGATGGGACGGGCAGCGGGACGCTCCCCCCCGGCCCGGCCAAGCAGTACTACAAGGAGGAGAAGGATGGAGGTCCTGGTGCTGTCTGTAAGATGGAGGGTGAGGAGTCCGAGGAGGACCTGGACAGCCAGGGCTCCTACAACCGGGAGCAAATCATCGTGGAGGTGAACCTCAACAACCAGACCCTCAACGTCTCCAAGGGCACGGAGGGGAAGGCAGCTGCCAGCGAGGCGGCCGTGATGGGGCGGCCGGACGGGGATGGGCGCAACACGGAGGAGGACGGGGAGGAGGAGAATGAGGAAGGGGAGGAGGAGGAGGAAGAGGAGGAGGATGCGGAGGTGGGGGAGGAGGAGGAGGAGGAGCGCAGCGAGGAGGAAGATCTGGAGGAGACGACGGAAGAAGAGGAAGATGACGATGAAGATGCCTCAGAGATGAAAAGGGAAAAGAGCGGGCAACCCCGCAGGGGCAGCCGGGCATCCAGAGCCACCAAACCTGCCATGGCAACCAGGTCCCAGGAGATGGCCAAGGTGGAAGAGGAGGAGGAGGAGGAAGAAGAAGGCCAGAGGGGAAGGAAGAGAAAGAAAGAACAAGATGGCTTGGGCCAGAAGGTGAAGCTGGAGGAGAAGCAGCATTATCCATGCAAGAAGTGCCCCCGGATCTTCAACAACCGCTGGTACCTGGAGAAGCACATGAACGTCACGCACAGCCGGATGCAGATCTGCGACAAGTGCGGGAAGCGCTTCCTGCTGGAGAGCGAGCTCCTGCTGCACCACCAGACCGACTGTGAGAAGAACATCCAGGTGAGCATGGGTCCATCCAGGGCGTGGATCCCACCGGGGTGAACGTCCCACCAAGGGGGGAATGCCTTACCCCAAGGTGGAGCATCCCGCTAGAGATGGATGTCCCGCCAAGGGGGGAGTACCCCACCAAAGTGGATGGATGTGCCATCAAGGTGGGGACATCCCACCAGAGGAGGAGCATCCCACCACTGTGGGACATCCCAGTGAGGGAAGGGCATCCCAAACACTACGGAGCTCATCCCATGCAGCTACGCCATGGGATGGGCTTGTGTTCAGATAATATTGATGTTGCAGTTGGCACATGTGTAGTGGTTTTGGTTGTTAATTTGAGATTTTGAGAGTTTGAGATTTTGAGGATTTGAGATTTGAGATTTTTCTTCTATATGCAAAACCAGCACCGCATGGCTGTTGTGAGAGAACCTTCCTTCACCCATGGCATGAATTCAGACTCAGGAGGGTCCCACAGTGGCCTGGAATTAGAGCATTTGTGCCAGGGGGGCTGTGGCTTCCCCTTGACTGCCTGGGTGGAAACACGGAGTTAATTTTTGAGGAGTAATTTTTCTTTTGAGTTTATTCAGTTAATCTGGATAAAACACTGCGAGCCCTTGATGGAGACACACTCCAGCATTCCCACCCAGGCTGAACCCATTTTAGCTTGATTTGAAGATTTGCTGACAGGAGTTAAAATGGTTTTAATCTGCCTTTTGTGCTTTTTTTGTGCGCATTAGCAAATTCCTGAGTGCGTTTGACATCCACGCATGGCTCGGGCTTGGTGTGGCCTTCCCCTGTGCTAGTGAGATCCTGTGTGGGCAAATTGACTTTGTTAAATCAGTGCACTTTTGGGGGGATAGGAAGGCACCCAATCAGAGCAGCAAACGTGTGTTCCTGAAGATCCCTCCAAATTCCCATATCCTAATTCCTGATGAGCTGTTTTACAGGATGCTGCTGCTAATAATTACAAATATACCCATTTATGGAGAACTTCTCCCATCACCTTTCCCACCAGCAATTTGAATGATCTGACAGCTCTCCTTGATGGAGGTAACACAACCCAAGTGCTTCTGGAGCCCTTCACTGATGGCATCCCAAATAAAACAGGGAATGAGGCAGATCTTGGCTAGCAGGGAACACGGAAGCAGGAACAGTCTCAGCTCATAGGTGAAGCAGTCACTGCTGCATCTCCCTGACAAGTTCACAGCATTGAGCTTGCTCTTTTTGGATGCTTTTTCCCAGAATGGATGAGTGTAGCTCCAATACCTGCGTGGTGGTGGCTATTCCAGGGCCTAACAAAAAAAAGTTAAAAAGGAATTTTACCAGAATGTTTATTCAGCTTCATTTGCTTCCCAGGTGGATAACATGGGGCTGTCACCTCATTGCTTGTTTTTTGTTTTGCCCCCTCTTTTTTATCCCTTTTCCAAATCATTTTGGAATAGGATGAACCAGAACTGCCTGTATAGTGACATCCTTCTGCAGAAAAAGGGATCATCTCCCACTTAATTAAGCATTTTTAATTTTACAAATCAACAAATCCACTCCATTTGCTCTTATAATATTTAATAATTTTATCAGCATCTCATGGAATTATGTCTGGGTGGAAAGGAATTTTTTTCAGCACTCTGCCTATAACAGTTTTTATTTCTTGTGTTTTAATCAGATCTGTGGAGGGACTGTCCACCTTTTCTCTGTCCACCTTTGGTCTGCCTCTTTCTTTCCCTGTTTTATCCCCAAATTTCATCCATAAAGCTTTGGGATTTAAGAACCATCCTGCTCCCTGTGTTCATTCCCCATCTCCATAATGTGCATCCTGCCTCTACAACTTGAAAAGTGATTCAACCTTTGCTTGATTGAGTTGTTCCTCAAACTCTTTTTATTGCCAGTGTCAGTATGGTTTTCCTTTTAACCTGCAAGAATTTATACCCTCATTTTTTCCCCCTCATTTGGACATTACTTCCTCATTTTTTGAGCCATGATTTTCAGCAGTAAACGAGGACACAGAGCTCAGTCCTCCAGGGTGTTTGGTCCCAGCCCTGGGGGTTTTCTACCTCTGCTGCTTTCCCTCTACCTTTCATTTTGAAATTCCCCTGCCTCTTTCATTTTAAGTGGAGAAAATGGATATTGATGTGTCTTTGATATCAGGCTCTAGTCCCGAATTTGCCTTGAAATATCCCTTAAGACAGGGATAAAGCTGTTCTGATCCATGGAAATACATACTTGGGAACAGTAGGACTTGGAGGACTGCTCATGTTGACATTTGAGCATGGCAAGATGATGATGAGGCTTGGGAATGGCTCTGTGACCCTAATTTTCCCTTTGGGGCACCTAAATATAAATATATATAGAAAAATACAGTGACTTCACAGCCTAATGATATGTTTTCAATGGTATCACAGCAAAATTTGGTTGAAGCCCATCAAGGAGCCTCTGTTCCTCTGGGAAGGAGGGGAAGTGGGGGAATCCTTCCCCAGGTTCACTGGTACAATTCAGCCACCTTGTTGCAAGATGCCTTCAAGACGTGAATAATTTTCTCAACAAACCTGCAAGGAGAGGAGGGGTGGTTTTATCCCTGTTGACCAAGAGGAATGGGAGCCATGGAAAGGTAAAGAGGAAGGAGTTGACCCTTGGCTCCTGGCATGGTTTCCTTGGTGGATATCTGTCTCCTGTGTTTCCCTGACCACTGAACTGGTCTCACATGCCTCCAAGAGGTCTCACACAGAAGCTGGAGCTTTTCCTGGACTCTTCCAGAGGAACACTGAACTTGTTGGAGCTGAAGTGATTCTCTACCTTAACTTTTTAAAGAAGACTGTGTGTCACATTGTTCTTCTTGTGCTGATGGACTGGTGGTTTGGGTCCATTTTGGTCCTTTTGGATATCATGGAATCATAGATCTGCTTGGAAAACTAATTCAGTGATGAAGTATCCATTATATCTGCTGAAGACTGAAGTTGTACTGCCCTGGATAGGGATTCTCCTTCTTTTCATATTTTTTTCAAATTTCCAATGCACAGAGGGTCAGGATATTTTATCTAAGATCTTCATTTAGGGATAAAATTTCCAGCTGGGAATAGGGCACGAGCTGTTGCTTATCCAAATCCTGATACAGGCACTGATGAAGATTCCACATCCTTCCCTGGAAGGTCATTGCCCCTTGCTCCTCCCATGGATAGAAATATGAAATTTGGAGGTTTTGGAGTGACAAGGTCTATATCAGACTTGCTGGTGGTTGCGATTTTTGGTATCAGCTGTAGCTTTCACCACGATGTTCCCTTTGCATGGATGAAGCTGCTTCCCTGACTGTCTCCTGTGTCTTTGCAGTGTGTGACGTGTGGGAAGGGGTTCAAGAAGCTCTGGTCTCTCCACGAGCACAACAAGATCGTCCATGGCTATGCAGAGAAGAAGTTCTCCTGCGAGATCTGCGAGAAGAAGTTCTACACCATGGCCCACGTGCGCAAACACATGGTTGGTGAGTGTGGGAGGCACCACGGGGAGATCTTGCTGGGGGTGCTGGTCCATCAGTTTGGCAATGGAAGGTGTTTCCTGTTGCTGTCATGTTGGCTTGCTCTTGGGTGAGCTTTCTCACATCTCCTTCTTGAAATTTGGCCTGATATTCAATGCTGAACCGATGTCTGCTCAGTGCTGGGTTTGGACGTGATGCTGGGGAATCCCATTCATTTTATTGATCAGAAGTGATCAAAGGTTTGCAGTGTAACCAGTGTAAAAGGACCAGACCACACCAGTGCTGGGCTTTGAAAAGCAAATTCCACGTGACAACAGTGGTTGGGTCCCTGGGCCTTGGAGCCCCCAAAGAGATCCAAAAGAATGAGGGTTTGGAAGGGAAATGCTTGAAACGCTGCTGCCATTTATCTTCCAGAAGTGCTTTGTTTTTGCTGGGGTTGGGCACTGGGAGCCAGAGCTGGGGCGTGGGGAGGTGGATGGTGGAGGTGTGTGGAGGCTGCTGACCTGCCCCTGTCCCCACCAGCACACACCAAGGACATGCCCTTCACCTGTGAGACCTGCGGGAAGTCCTTCAAGCGCAGCATGTCCCTCAAGGTCCACTCACTCCAGCACTCCGGGGAAAAGCCTTTCAAATGTGAGGTAAGGCAGAAACACTGCTCTGGGGAGAGGTCTTCCACTCCCTGGGGCTTCCTCTGTGCTGTGTGACAGTGCAGCTGTAGGGATGGTCCCACTCTTTTCCAAACTTTGCATAGCTTCCTGGTTTGAGAGTCCCACCAACTTTATGATGCAACTTGTTCTATGCCAGGATCTGTCCTGACGGATTGCCAGGATTTGCCCCCACCCAGCCTGCAAACCTGGCTGGGTATGTCCCAAAAAGCGTGTTTTGGGGGGGTTTCTTGGGGGGAAAAAAACGGGATTTCCTTGCTGCTGGTGATTTGAGGGGAATGTGGGGGTATTTTGGGTGCTCATGAACAACTCCTTGCCCCTGCAGAACTGCAACGAGCGCTTCCAGTACAAGTACCAGCTGCGCTCCCACATGAGCATCCACATCGGCCACAAGCAGTTCATGTGTCAGTGGTGTGGCAAGGACTTCAACATGAAGCAGTACTTTGATGAGCACATGAAGACGCACACGGGTGAGACCCGCCCCTTGCCTGGCCTCAGATCCCTGCAGTCAGGCTCTCCCTGGAAAGACTGATGGCATGGGGGTGACATCTTTGGGCGGATGGCAGGATGGGGTTTTGGGAAGCACTGATAAGGCCCCAGTCAGTTTATTCAACAAGACTTTTGGAAAGGCTTATAATGGAATGGTTCATGATCTCTGAGCTGGACACATGGGAGAAATACCAACAAGGTCTTCTCAAGAAGTCAGAACAACTCAAAGGTTTGCTGGCAAACTTGAGGAAAAACGGGAAACTTTGGCAAAAGGTTTAGTACAGCATTCAACCAACATAAAACACTTCTCACAGCATTAAACTTGGCCCATTCAGCTTAGCAAACTTTAAACACGTTCGATGTTGAGCTGCTCAAAATATTCCAAGGAGAGAGAATTAGAAGAAGAAGAAGGAGAGAAAGACAGAAAAGATGCAGAAAAGCACATATAGGTAGCACATATAGGTATTTGGTGGCACAGGGTACCAACTCCTGGGTTCAGACAGAACTTCCAAGAAAAAGGTAGGGTGTAGATGAACGTGATGGCCTGCTGTTTGGCTTTAAATACCCCCTGGTCCTCAAAGGCCTTTCTCCCACGTGGGACTTCGGGTCATTTGGCCCTCAGGAGGTGGATTAGGGGAGAATGGAGCATTGCCTCCCCGTTTGCCATGACTGACAGACACTGCCAGGCTGGGATACAGGCTCTAAGGTGGGGATGTGGAGCCGTTCACTGCCTTATGAGGGCGAGACACACGCATGCACCCCAAAATATCTCAAGGCATCAAATCTCCCCAGTCTCTGACACCCAACCTAACCGGCAGCTTCTCCCCCTCTCCTCCCGCCCTCAGGGGAGAAGCCCTACATCTGTGAGATCTGCGGGAAGAGCTTCACCAGCCGCCCCAACATGAAGCGGCACCGCCGGACCCACACCGGGGAGAAGCCGTACCCCTGCGACGTCTGCGGCCAGCGCTTCCGCTTCTCCAACATGCTCAAGGCCCACAAGGAGAAATGTTTCCGCGTCACCAACCCTCTGGCTTCGGACACGGCCGTCCCCCAGCCCGCCACCAGCCCGGCTCCGCTGCCCCCCGGCCCCGGCGTCTCCCCCCTGCCCCTGCCTCTGCTCCATCCTCTTCCACAGACCCTCCCTCCTCCTCCTCACCTACCACCACCCCCTCCCCTGTTTCCCGCGGGGAGGATAAATTCGAACAACAATTAGGTGCCCTCCCGCCACCCCGGCCATGCGCCTGCACGGACTGCTCTGCCCTTCGGGAATGCCTTTCCCCTGGGGAGCCAAGGCTTTGCTTGCTCTCTACCCCCCCTTCCTCCTCGTTTTGGGGTTGTTTTGGGTTTTTATTCCTTTTTCTCACCCGCCATTCTCTGCAGAGAGGGGGAGCAGGAGGAAGCCTCCCCCCGAGGAACGTGGGTGTTGGGGGGAAACCGCCGTCCGTCCGTAAGGGTGTAGGTAGAAGGTGTCACTCTCAGTTTCATCTTCCCACACGCTGGCATCACCTTCCTGCTGCGATGCTGGTGAGGCTGGGAGGAGCAGGATATCCGGGCTTGAGCTTGCTGGCCGGTGCATCAATAATTCGAAGCCGAATCCTAGTTAGTGGTGCTTGAATCCCTGTACTGTAAAGCTGGTCTTTCAAGTCAGGCTCTTCACCCACGGGGTTGGAAGGTGGGCACCCCAGGGGAGCCCACCACTGCCAGCCCCAGTGGCCCGTGGCGAGCGAGCGGGTGTCCCCGTTGGAAAGCCATGAGCATGCCCTCGTTAGCAGCCCTCGACACGTCTTCCTTCCCTACAGCAGGTTTTCCTCCTCCACAGGCAAAAGCACAAACAGCCACCTTGCATCTCGGGGCATCTGCAACTCGCTGTCGGTTCAGTTCTGGGGTGCCCTAAGGGAGCTGGGTTCTGATGTGCCCTTTCTGCTAATCCCAGCAGGAGCTGGGCTCCTGGGGATGCTCTGGAGCTGGGGAGCTGTTCCTGGGAGAGCTCAGGTACCTTTGGGACTGGCAGGAGGGTAGCCTGGGACAGAGGAGCAGGACGCTTCTGTTTCTTGGCAGAATCGGCCCAGAATAGTGCCTTAACAATCTGAACAAACCCCTGAGGGATGGGTGAGCTCCAGGCTGGTCCCACTGCAAGGTTCAGAGCTAAAGCAGGACCCTGTTCAGCCTGGGGATGATGGTGTCCCAGTCTCCAGTTTGTTGCCTGCTTTGCTCTCCCAAGCTTCACTTCTCCTTGTGGTGCTGGCATCTGTTGCCCTGTCCTGGTTTGGGGGGACCAGAGGGGACCAGTGAGGGTTGTGGTTGTTTTGGTGATGCCCTGTGGTGTTGCTTAGTGCTTGTTGAAGACGTTGAATTGGTTTCACTTACAAATAATAATATGGCTGGCTTCATGCTGAGGAGGAGGAGGAGGAGAAGAGGAAGGCTTTGCTGTCACCTTTTTGTTGGGCACTGAGGTCCCAGCAGGGTCTCTCGCTGCTGTGTTCTGCCCCAGGGTGCCATGCATTGTCCTGACCATGGCTGTGTGTTCCCTGCCTGGGGAAGTGTCCCCTGTGGAGTCAGAGAGCCCCCAGCATGGGCAGGGAAGGGCTGGCAAGAGGTGGGGGGTGTTCCAGCTGATCCTGTGCTTCTAAAGCCGGTGTGGGTCAGGTCATGGAGGAGGTGGTGGAAGCACTGTTGGTAGGTAAGAAGGACAGAGGTCACTGAGTGGGCTGCAGGAGCCTTTTCTCATAGGCAGCTTGTGCTGGGTGACAGCAGAGTGCTGGGGACAGGGAGCCACATCTGGCTCTGTGAAAAGCCTTGGTGATTCGTCTCCTGGACCAAATCAGCCAAGCACTTGGGCAGCATTGGGGCTGTGTCTGCAGAGATGGGAGGATTCAGACACGTGCTCAGGGGCTTTGCTGACTGGGGACATGCAGGAGCCTGTTGGGGACAGGGCCAGGGAGCATCTGCTGTTCTCCTGAGTGCTCTTTGAGGTGTCTGGTGTCGCCTCCTGCTGAGTGGTGCCCCACTGGTGCCCGGTGTCTTGGGAAATCTGACTGATGCTAGCATTTTGGAGCCACAAAGGCCTTTTCATCTTCGTGTTGGCTGGGATCCTGTGGAGCCCCAGCGTGGCTCTCAGTACCAGTGAGCTCACCCTCATCTCCATCTGCTCCAAGCACAAGGAGGTTGCTATGGCAGAGCTGCCTCACCTCATTGACCTTCTCAGGTGGGTTCCAAAGGCTTCTCTGCTGCCCCACTCCATGACCCTGGGGCTCGTTGGGATGGTGCAAAGCCTCAAACACACCTGTGAGGGATGAGGGCTCTTGGGGCCATTGGCTGTCTGAGGGGACCATGACCCATACTGGAAGATGTTTGCTTTAGAGAAGCATTCAGTGAAACCCGTGGAGGTGCTGGAGTGGTCCATGCTGTCTCCTCCTCTGCTGCCTCCCAGATTCCATCCCCTAGGGCTTCCTTGTGCTTTTTTCCCCCCATGTTCAGCCTTGAGATAGAATGGGAACGCTGTTCCCTGAGGAGGGCTCACCTTATTTCATGATCTTCTGTGATGGAGCCCATCAGCTGATAGGCTTCTCCCCACGTAAACATCCATGCCAACATTGTGCTCCCTTATTCCACTCACTTGGAGGTGGCTTTCCCTGTTCCTGTCCCAGTTCATCCTCTCCCAGTGAGGACCTGCCCCCCTTGGACATCTCTGTGAGATGAGAGCACTTCCTTGAGGCTGGAAGCCCAGCAGAAAGCCCAGTGACTGATCCCAGCCACATCTGATCCCCTTTGAGAGCCTGCTCCTAGAGCCACTTGGAGACGTCGAGATGTGACCATGCACACAGCACTTTGGAGAACCAGATCCCTGCTGCTCCCTCCCCTCTCCAAGGCCTGGGTAGTTCCCAGGAGTCCTACAAGGCCTCCAAGCCCTTTTGTCTACACCCTGACTCAGCCCCAGTGTGTCTCCATGTCTGGTTTTCATTTGTGTATTAAGAGCTCAGACGAGTCGCTCCCGCAGTGCCTCGTCCATCCCGGACCCATCCCGGCCCGCGCTGTTGCACGCCTTGGGGTTAGGCAGGGCAGCAGGCAGGAGAGTTGGGTCTGTGGTTTTCAAGCTTTTTATGTTTTACTTAATTTTTTTTTTAATTCTTTTTGTTTTTTTGTTTTTTTTTTTTAACTCTTGCACCTTAATCTCTCACATCCCTTCTTTGACAGACCGCGAGGGTGGAGAGGGGCTCGATTTCCATTACGCAGTTCCTGAATATGCCGTAGCGCAACGTTCAGCTGACAGCTCTTCCCACACACCTAAACCCCAGACCCGCCTGGGTCGGAATTTTTTTTTTCCACCCTTCATTTGAACTTTGGGGAGGGAGGGAATTATGTTGGGGAGGGTCACTTTTGGTTTATATATCCCAGGAGCCTGGTAGCACAGACCAGTTCGCCTCACGTATCCATGAGGCACAGCTGGCCCTTCGGACCACAGCCATAACCCTGGCGCGGTGGGAAGGTGATGGATGGATGGATGGATGGATGGATGGACAGATGGGTGGGAATGGCTGTGACAGTGCAATAGAGATGAGCATCCGCTGCTAGACAACTCCTCTGAGGTGACTCTTGGTTTGCCCGAAGTCAGGAGGGAAGGATGGACGGACAGACGCCCTTTGTTCACACGGACGGCCAGAGCTTCCCCACACGCAGCCCTGCCTAGAGACACGGAACCACGACGGGAGTTGGGTTGGACTTACCAAGGAAGAAAATAATAATTAAAAAAAAAAAAAAAAAGGAGAGAAAAAAAAATAGGAATAACAACAACCTCTGTAGCATGGAACTTGAAGGAAATGAATGAAACCCCCAAGCACTTGCCTCAAAACTAGTTTCTCATGCCTGGTGTTTGGCTCTGAATTATTTTAAGGCATTCAGTATCAGTTGCCCAAAAATGCCAAGTTAAGAGTGTATTGGTGGCTCTACAAGTGTGAACAAACTAAACGAAGCACTTTATTCTGTATAGATTAAGGGACGGCGGGGAGGGGAGGGGAAGCTTGGATGCTTTTCGGAAGCGTCTTAAGTAATGTTCTAGGAAATGTATTATTATTATTATTATTATTATTACCCTTTTTTTTATGACCATGTGTAATCAATATATGTTTATCTTTAACTCCAAGTACAGCAGTTACTCTCTTTGGGATGGTGTGAGGAGGGGGAGGCTGAGATGGTTGGATTAGTCCATCCCCGTGGGGCCAACTGAGGCAAGTCATTGTCTACCGCAGGAACGGGCGAGTCTTGCTTCGTGGATGGTCCCGTTGGCCAATGTCCTGGAGGCCCCAAGAGGTTCATCAAAGCCACCTCCCAGGGCACAACTCCCGGTCAGACATCCCCATTCCAAGCCATCTTCTGCCTGGGGGTGCTGGGGCTGCTCTGTGCTGCCCGCGAGCGCAACAAGTCACGGTAGGGAGGCTGGTTTGGGTTGTCCCTCGAGGCCAGGTCCTTGGCCATGCTTTGAAATCTGCTTTTGGCCTCTCACCAAGGCACGCTGGGGCTCGCCGAGCTCTGAAACTGGTGAGAGGTCAGAACTGGGCCTTTCCGCTGCGTTCTCCCAGTCTGGAAGTGTTATGACTGTTACCAAAGAGGTTGCAAGTGGAAGGACTGAATCAATAAACAATTTGTCTTTTATAAAAGAAAACCGAAAGCTCCACCGCTTTCTTTTGTTACCTTAATTTTGCTTTATCTTTTTCTTCCCCTCCTTTTTTTTTTTTACTTTTCTTTTAAAAGGGTTTTTTTCCAGGCAACTGTGTGAGCAGTCAGAGATGGGGAGGAATCCTGTGGAATGCTGACTGCTGCCACTGCCTCACATATACAGGCTCTGTGTTGGGTTTGGTGGGAGGTGTGTGCGTGTGTGTGTGAGACAACTTGGCTGCTGTGGGGCCAACAAAAAAAGAGCTTTTCAGGCAAGGGTGATGAGTGGATAGAAGGAGGAATTCAGTGCTTATAGCCCTGGGGTAAGGACTGAGCACCTGCTCCTACTGGCTCCATCAGGTAGGTGTGAACTCTTGAGCAGGGGCTCTCTGATCTCTGTTGGCAGAGGAGAAACCAAGGAGCGCATCCAAAAGCACCCAGTGCCTTTATTAATTCAAAATGGAGCAGGGGGAACGTCGTGAGCAATATCAGCATGGATATTGGGAAGATAATGGAAGAGATGGTTTTCCCTCAGCCTTTGGATGTTGTCTGTGCCACTGTCATTGTCTGTAGGGGGACCTGTGCCACTGAAGCTGTTGCATCTGAGCCAGAAAAACACCAGGCAGCAGGGAAGAGTGATGTCTCCCTGAGCATTCCTGGTGGCATTTCTTATCTGTGATGGCTTTTAAACCGACACAGCCTCTTGGAGATGTGGAGGAACATCCCCAGGCCACACCTTCACTTGGTGATGTCCAACTTCGCCTCCTTCCTCGGACCAGCATGTGCTGAGATTTGCCTCTTGTTGCTCAAGCAGTTGGATATTTCAAGCTCTTCTGGGTATTTTTATACAACAGATATTTTTCTATTTTATAGTTTCCTGCCCTGTGCCAGTGGTGGCTTTTCCACAACTTTATAATGGATGTGAACCACACGTGGTCACCAAACTCCAATTTATTTGAAACATCTTGAGCCTTTTATCAGGGACCACATCACATCAACTCATGGAAAGCCAGCAACATTCTCCTGCTGGCTTCAAAAATCCCAGAATTCCTCCAGGAGAGCCAAGAAATGTGGCAGGAGGTGAGTGGGAATTAAACCTCTGTTAGGATCATCAACAACTTCCCAGCCTGCATTCAGCAAGAAGAGCTGAAGCAAAGGTCACAGAATCACAAAATCATAAAGGTATTTTCCAAATACCTTCAAGATCACTGAGTCAACCTCTGACCAATCACCACCCTGTCAGCCAGACAAGAGCACTGAGTGCAACTTCCACTCATTCCTTGAACAATTCTAGGGATGGTGTTGCTGGAGGCAGGAGGTGGGATCCTGACACTGTAATAAATGACTTTTTTAAATGGTTGTTCTATGCAGGGGATTTTAAAAAAGAATTTTAAATTTTTTCTTCTTTTTTTTTTCTGCCAGAAGCTATTTGGAAGAGTCATCTTTAATTAGTTTGGGAATTGTCTACGTGAATTGCTGCAGAATTAGGCAGAAGGTGCTTATTTCTTTCTTGTGCATTTTTCACACATTTGATTGTTTCACAGATTTTTGTTCCTGTTTTTTTTAAGCTACTTTGTGACAGCCAGTCACCTTGGATTTCTTTTTCCTTTGAAATATTTCATTACTGTTCTGATGTGATTGTCCTCTTAGGAGCTTATCCTGTAACTTCCTAAATCCTTCAAATGAAACCAGGACAAAACTCTGGTTCCTTTACTTCCCTTGAATTCTCTTTCCTTCCAAACATATTTCAGTTTCTCCACAACTGCATTTTGACCTAGATTTGTGATACCAGAATTTTCATACCACTTTGAGGCAATTATTTTGCAAGGTTTGTTCTTGTTCTTTTTTTGAATTATTATCAACCCTGTTAATGGTACTATGACATCACAGAATCACTGAATTGTTAAGGTTGAAAAAGACTTTTAACCTCATTGAGTCCAATCACCAACCCAGCACCACCACCACGTTCACCACTAAACCATGTTCCTAAGTGCCCCATCCACATTTTTTGGAACACTACCAGGGATGGTGACTCCATCACTGGAACTCCACTGCTTTTTCCAATCCTTTTATGAACCTTTCCATGAAAAACCTCATCCTAATATCCAATCTAAACCTCCCCTGGCACAGCTTGAGGCCGTTTCCTCTCACCCTGTCAGTGCAGGCATCCAGCTTCCTTCTAGGTCTGGGTAAACTCCTGGTTGTGACATCCATAGGGAAGAGCTGTAAGGATACAGATCCTAAAATTTCAGCTCTCAAATGAGGGAAAACAACAAGAAAAGATGGGGCTCTCCATGGGGCTGTTTTGCTGCATGTGTCCATCACAGCTTGTGCTTAGTCCGTGTCCTTGGTTGCTGTGAAGGATCAGTTTCAGCTTTATCAATGTGCAGACACAGGGGATTTCTTTTGGAATAGTCACATTTATTTTTAAATAAACCACTGGTCAGATGGTGTGGGCATCAGGAGATTTTTGCTTTAACAGATCTTTTTTCCTGCTGCCAGTACAGTCATGTCTCTATCAAAACTTCATTATTGGCGACTTTAAAATAAATATGAATTCTTCCTCAGTCAGAAGCTCTCTTTGAGCCAAACACATCTGAGATCTTAGCGAAGTAAAATACTCTTAAAAAAAAATCTGAACATGAAAAATAAGAAAAACAGCAAAAATATAAAACCGTTCCCTAAAAACCAGCATTTGTCCATCCATAGGTGAGGACATTGTGATCTGTGATTGAAGATGAGGAGCCCAAAAGGCTGGAGGTGACCACACATGGCATCCTCTGTCCATCCCTCCCCCTTCCCACCCTACAACTTCCATGACTCCTCCCTTCCTGAGACTCTGCTCCCGGCCTCTCATCACTCCAAAGTCAAGGTGGAGGCAAAGAACGAAGATTATTTGCTTTTTATTACAACTTCCAAAGTGCTTCTTCTGCTCACACGATCTTTTCCTTTAACTATCTCATCCCAACAACCCTCTTCACTCAGGAACTCATCAAATTCTACCAGGTCTCTCCTGTACCACTTGACTTTAACCCTTCCTTCTCCTCTCCAAAGAACACTGTGCTCACAGACACCTTAGGCTGGGAAATACTTTGTGGATGCCTTTCCCTGGGGAATGTCATCTTAGTCCTCACTTTCTGCATCCCCTGTTTGTTGGAGGGATCCAACAGCAGTTGAAAAGATGGGGAAAAACATGGAGAAATAAGTTAAAAATGTATGACCTATTTGTCCTGTCTCCCGAGACTGGAATAACTAATTTTTCTGTGCTTCTCAGCCTTCCCCAGCTCCTTGCAGGCTCCTGATCCCCTCTTCGATTACCTTGTGAGCACCTTCAAGTTCCCGGGAGGTTTTCCAGATACTCTCCCCTCTTTCCCACATATCCGAAAAATTACCAATCACAGATGCAATGTCCTGGGCAGTGTCCAGATGCCACATCTCTGAGAAGCATCTCCCCATCCCTCCTTGCCCCAGCAGCCCGTGGAAAGAGGACCCATCCCTCCTGACTACATCTTGGTTAGGCGCAGGACGTTGAGGCGCACGGGCAGGAACGTGGCACCGGAGGCGTACTGGATCTCCCGGAGAACCCCTTCCCACTTCTTCTGCTCCTCGTCATACCTGGGGAGAGGCAGGCAGAAAATGGTGAGGAAAGGTCTCCTCTCCCTTCCTCCAGCTGCTCTCCATAGGGGTGGCAGCCCACAGGAGTTATTTGCCCACAAGAATTTGCATGAATTTCAGCCCTGGCGTGCTCTGCTTTGGGGAACGTGGATATCAGCACGTGGTCCTGCAGGGGAGGGGATATTTTTCTTGATGGCACCAAGGTGGAACATCCATGGTGAAGGACAGCAGGATCCTGCTGAGGGTGCCAGAGCACTGAATTGAGGGACAGGAGCAGCCAATGCTGCACTAGCAGCTGTCACTAAAGTGCTTTCTGCCCACTCCTCTTGCATGTAAGACTGCTTCCCAGCCCAGATTATCTGCTTCCCAACCCAGACTATCTGCTTCCCAGCCCAGACTATCTGCTTCCCAACCCAGACTATCTGCTTCCCAACCCAGACTCTCTCCTTCCCAGCCCAGACTCCCTGCTTCCCAGCCCAGACTATCTGCTTCCCAGCCCGAGCACTGGCTGTTCCCAGGGAGAAGAAGCATTGCACAGATGCTGCTCCACACCAAAGGGGAGTCTGGAACCTGCTCCAGGCAAAATGTCAACGCACAACAAAGCCAAAGGAGCAAGTTTTCCATGGTCTGTTGCTGTGTGAGGCTGGGAGGGATCACTGAAGCACCAATGTGCCCTCCAGCACAGCACAGGGCAAAATTCCCAGACACCAAGTGCTGAGCCTGCAGCCTCGTGCTGGGGTGACAACCTCCATCTCATACTGACAGCATGAAAAAATGCAGAAATTATCTATTTCATTACTAACATCCCTCCCCTGCTCCCTTGGGGAAGCTTTGTCACCTCCACACGTCGTTCAGCTCTGTTGGCACCAGCTCTCCCGACTCGGTCTCCACCGTGGCGAAGCCCCCGAGCAGGTAGAGCACCCCAGAGAGGCTGACCAGGCTGGCAGAGCTGCGCTCCTGGGGGAACTCAGAGAAGGTGTCCCACCTGCCACGTGAGAGAGGGGACAAGTTCACAGAGTCACAGAATCACAGAGTCACAGAGTGACAGAATCACAGAGTCACAGAATCACAGAATAATGAGGTTGGAAGAGACCTCCAAGATCATCGAGTCCAACCTGTGCCCCAACACCTCAGCTGGACTGTAGCACCAAGTGCCATGGCCAGGCTTTTTAAAACACATCCAGAGATGGTGATTCTACCACCTTCCTGGGAAGAGCATTCCAGTACTTTATTATTCTTTCCGTGAAAAATTTCTTCCTAATATCCAACCTGTACCTTCCCTGACGTAGCTGGAGACTGTGTCCTCTGCTTCTGTCAGAGACTGACCCCAGCTGCCTGCAGCCTCCCTTCAGGGAGCTGTAGAGAGCAATAAGGGCACCTCTGAGCCTCCTCTTCTCCAGGCTAAACAACCCCAGTTCCTTCAAATGTTCCTCAAAATTAGAGCATCCTGGCCACTCCCAGGCTGAGGATGGCCTCAAATCAGGATTCAACACCTGAGCTCACTACGGACAGATCCAGCTGTGCAGGTCTAGGTGGGATGGGACCATACCCTGGCTGTTTTCAGGGAAACTGTTCCCATCATCCTTGTTCAACTTTGTTTTGCTTTGAGTGCACAGACCAGTATGTCCCAGTTCTGGGGCAGCCGCTGCAAGAGACACCCAAACTCAGAGGGTTTATTGTGTTGGGTGAAGCTCCAGGGAACCCAAGGACAACACGGTGGGTGAAACCACTTTGAGGACAAGCCTGAGATGATCCCCAGCCCAACCACAGTGACTTTGGTGATGCCCAGCTCTCTGAGGAACCAGAGAACCCTAGAATGGCTTGGGTTGGAAGGGGCCTTAAAGATTATCCAGCTCCAACTCCCCTACCACGGGTGTATAAACTGGAGGAACTGACATCAGGAGCCACAAACCAACTCCAGGATGGTTGGAAGTTGCTGAGCCTATGCCTACACCTACTCCTTGTGTAAGCACAACTCAGGACATACTTGTTGGTGGCAATGTCATAGACCTCCACCGAGTTGGTCAAACCAGAGTCAGTGACACCAGCTGCCACGTAGATTTTGTCCTTGTGCACCGTGGCTCCGAACAGGGAGCGGGCGGTTTTCATGGGAGCCACTTCCTTCCACTCAAACTTGGCTGGGTTGTAGACACACATCTTCTTCAGGCACTTCCTGGAGGAAAAGGAGAGGGAAAAGGAGCCTCAGTCAGCTGCCAAGGGGTGGTTTTACACTCCTGGGGTTTGGGGTGTCTGCTGGGAAGAAGGTGGGGTCTCTAGGGAGGATTCTGCTCCTTCACATTGGCATGAGGGGAGGAACCCACACCCTTTGTGCACCCAAGGATGCCCATGCCTGGAGTCACCACCTGTGTGTGTGACACATCCCCCCCCAGCTGTGCCTGCTTTGGATAGGAGCCCTGAGAGCTCAGCTTGGTGCTCACACACCTGGATACAGGTCCAGGGAGCCTCTTAGGACCTCTCACAGCCTTCAAGGCATTGATTTATTGCTCCACCATGATGCTGCAAAATATCCCCAGTGGCATTCCTGTGGCCAGGTGGGCAGTGTGAGGATGTTCACACCTTTCAGACCATAACCCTTCCCAAGCAGGACCAGTCCTTGCTGGGTTGTGGAATGTTTGCTCTGCAGACAGCCACATCTGTGCCCTGCAAGGCAGCCACTGTGATGCTCCTGAGAGAGGCTTTTCCTGCTGAGCTCATCTCCTGCAGGAGGCTGGGATGGGGTCAGGGTGGATGAAGATTTCCCTCCTGTTGCAAATACACATCTGGATTTGACTATGGTGACCACTCTGCTCCACAAGCCCAAGACAGGACACCTTGAGAGTGAAGGAGCTTCTTGCTCTTCAATGCCTCTCCCAGTCTGAGTGACATTTATTTTTTCTGTGGTTTGATTTGGAAGGATCTTTAAAGAGCATCTCATTCCAACCCCCATGGGCAGGGCCACCTTCCACTGCACCAGTTTCCCTCAAAGCCCCCTCCAGCCTGCATCCAGGGGTGGGGCAATACATTCTCTCTCCTGTAAGGACACTGCCATCTTCCTGATGTCCTTGTTGGCCTCCTAAGATTTTGGAAAGGGCTGCAGGCACAGAGGTGAGCAGAGAGGGAAGGATCCACATCTCCCATCCCATCCAGCCCTCCTTAAGCCAGGCTGAGGAGGTACCAGCTCTGCACTCCCACTGGTTTGGGGGGATTGCCTGCTTGATTTTCTCTTGCTTTTTGACTTACTTGTCACTTCCTTTGCCCCCAATGACGTAGACAAGATCCTTGTGTGATACCACTGCGTGGCCATAGACTGAGTAAGGAAGGGGATCAGCCTCACCCCACTTGAAGGACCTGGAAAAGATGGGGAAGAAAAAGATGGGAAAGAAAAAGGTGGGTCAGAAAAAGATGGGAAGCAAAAGGATTTGTAGCTTGCTGGATGACACCTAGAGGACATGGCATTTTCCAGACCTAGAGGTGAGCACAGGGTTGGACTCAGTCTCAGAATCACAAGGTCTGCAATGGGGCAGGCTCAGACAATAAATGTCTAATGATCCTAAAAATAATAATAATGATCCTAAAAATAATAATAATGATCCTAAAAAAGGGTGACAGTAAAATAAGCAGAGTATTTATGCCAATATCCATTATTTTCTTGATTGTTTTCAGGTAGGGATAGGGAGCAATAATGACCCCTTGAACCTCCTTTTCTCCAAGCTGAGCCCCCCCAGTTCTTTCAGCTGCTCTGGTGCTCCAGGCCCTTCCCCACCTCTGTTCCCTTCTTGGGGCTCACTCCAGCCCCTCAATGTCCTTCTTGTCATGAAAGGCCCAAAACTGGATGCAGGATTTGAGGTGCAGCCTCACCGTGCCCAGCACAAAAGAAGAAACATTTCCCTGGTCCTGCTGATAGATCCGGGATGGATGGATGGATGGATGGATGGATGGATGGATGGATGGATGGATGGATACAATCCACTGGCCCTCTTGGCCACCTGGGCACATGGCTGGCTCATGTTCAGCCATGTCAATCAGAATAATACCAACCAAATAAAACCAGAGATAGAGTGGTGCTGATCACATCTCTACCAGCTTCAAACTGATACTCAAACCACCCCCAAGGACTGAGTGGGGGCAGACAAATTCTTTCCCAGAGTCTGCAGGGGCAGATAAATGCCCTGCTCTGTGGGAATGGAACTGGTTTCAAATCTCTGCCTATAAAAGAGACTTGGAAGCACACACATCTAAATATAGACCAAGCAAAGGCTTGTTGATGCCTGCTGCTCTGTCTCTTTGGGGCAGAGAGCAGCAGGCTTTGGATGTTTCTGTCTCCTGAGAGAAGAACAGGATGGTGCCTTTTAATAAAGCTCATGAGCTAGCGTGGGTCAGAGCCCATTGTCCAAAAATAATTGGATATTAAGCCTGATATCAATCAGGATGAGCCATTCTGTGACACATCTGAAAAAATTAAAAACAAGCTTTTCTGTTCCAACCTCTTTTGGTGAGACCACAGTGAATGTCACTGATCCTTTAATCAATGGGCAAGAGCAGAAGATTTAGCAGAAGAAAAAAAAACACCTCTGTACATGTCTCACATGAACATCTCCTAATATCAATCCCAGATAACAAAATACCCCCATAAAGGCTTCCCTCTCCAGGAGGCTCAGTGAAGGGAGCAGCTGGAGTGAGGCAGCTCAGAGCCCCAGGGCGCAGCTCAAGGGCAGTCCCAACATCCTCATACAGAGTTCCAACCCTTCTCCCAAACCTTTTGACCCATGGCAGCTGCTCCATTTCTCCTCCAAGCCCCCTCCACTCCACACTCACAGGGGACACTCACAGCCGGTCGTAGCACAGGACGGAATCCAAGGTCTTCTCTCCCTCCTTCAGTTCCTTCCCTCCAACCACAAAAATTGAGTTTTCTGCCTCGCCCAGGCCAAAGAGGCAGCGAGGGGAGGGCAGGGGGGGCATCCCCAGCCAGTCTGCATCCAGATGGTCATACTGGAAGGGAACATGTGGTCATTAGTGTGTGCCCATTTGATTAGCAAAAGGCAGGGTCCAGAGGTGGAGGACAAAGTGTGTTCCCACGTTCAGCTTGGTCACCCCAGCAGCCCTCTCTGCAATGCTCCTGTGCCTGTGTCAGCTGGAGCAGGATGGGAGATCTGAGAGCAAACCCAAGTCACAATTTGTATGAGAGACCTTTTATGACAAGGCATAAGAGCAGAGGTGGGTCTGCAGCAACATTTTCTGCTCTATTCATCAAATCCTGGACCTTACAGAATTAGGTTAAAGTTGGAAAATGCCTCTGGGATCATTGGGTCCAACCTTTGACCTGTCACCTCCTTGTCAATTCCATGGCACTGAGTGCCACATCAAGTCATTTCTTGAACACCTCCAGGGATGGTGACTCCACCACTTCCCTGGGCAGCCCATCTCAATGCCTGACCACCTTTTCAGTAAAAAAGTTCTCCATGATGTCCAACCTGACCCTCCCTTGGTGCAGCTTGAGGCTTTGCCCTCTCATCCTGTCCCTGGTTGCCTGTGGGAAGAGGGCAACCCCACCTGGCTCCAGCCTCCTTTCAGGGAGTTGTGGAGTGATAAGCTCTCTCCTGAGTCTCCTCTTCTAACCTGGAACTTGGAATAAGCTTGATCATCTTTGGGTGAAAGACTTCTTGCTGCACTTAAAATGGATTAATTCTGGGACTGGAGGAATGGAGCATTTCAATCCTAGAAATTTTCCTGAACATTTTCATGCATAGAACACCTCACAGGATGTCATCCTGGCATTTTCCGTTTCTGCCAGGTAAAAGGGTGCTGTCAGCAATGTTTGCCACACAGATAAAGTTGCCAGACCCAGCTGGCAGATGAGCAAGCTGCTGGACCTGATCACCAAATCCTTGGACATCTGTAGACCAAGGCATCACCTCATTTTTTCCCCACCCGGAAAAAAAAAAGTAAAAAAAAAAAAGAAAAATTCTTAGACTGGAGACTCTTAGCACTGTGGCTTAATGGGAACTGGGGAAAAAACTTATTATATCTCGATAGAGGAGGGAGAGATGTCTTGCAGCCAATTTTGTGGGACTGCAGGATGAAGCTGTGACACAGCACTGCCTGGAGCTTCAGCCTGATGGGGTGGCTCCAAAGACTCGCCCTCAGCTGGGTGCCTGTGGTTTTTGTCTCTTTGTAAGCTGTGGTCCACACATGTGTTATTTATAGTGCAACCCTGAGCAGCTCAGTCATCGGGATAGTTCCTGCTTCTTGATGGATTCAGCATTGTTTTCGAGTCATAAATCTTGCAAGTGACAAAGAAAGGATGCCCTTTTCCATCTGAAATGTCAATGGAATCATTTTGCTCCTGCCAAAATCTGCAAGGCCCCTGGGATTCATCAGCACTTTTATATTTTGGTGCCTGTCCTTAAATCTAAATTATCCCTGACCTAATGCACCTGGCTTCAGCAGGGGGAATGTGAAATTTGGGGGGATAGAAAGAGTCAGAAGGTGTAGGGAGCTGTGGCACAGTGGCTTGTCATAGAGCTGCATGTCTAAATGTGTTGTTTGAGCTGCAAAAAAAGGGCTCAAACCCTCTCTTGCTCATACAGCAACTGTGAGCTACATAATGACAATGATGTGAAAAATTAAACATTTGCAAACTGATGGCACTCTCCAGTCCCAGGGCTTGTCTGATTCTCCCAAGCACGAGTGATATGGTGATGTGTGAAAAGACATTTCTTGTGGGGAAGAGCTGAAATTGGCCCCATGATGCTCAAGGCATTTGCCACTGAGTCAGTGGCAAACCGGGAGCTGAGTAGAGAAATCTTGCTGTTTGCAGCTTAGAACCACAGAGTACTTTGGGGGGAAGGACCACCAAAGGTTTTTCACCCAACCCACGTGTTCAAAGGGGCACAGGTTTGGAGTTAGAGCTGTTTCCCAGGACTTTGTGCAGTCAGACACTGAATGCTTCCGAGGATGCTGCCCTGCCCCTGGAAGTGTTCAAGGCCAAGTTGGATGGAGCTCTGAGCAGCCTGGTCTAGTGGGAGGTGTCCCTGCTCATGGCAGTGGTTTGGAACTAGGAGATCTTCAAGGTCCCTCTCAAGATTCCATAGAACGGCCTCCCAGGCCATTCCATGAGTCTGTGGAAGCTGTGTGACCTCTCTGCACTCTGCTCCACCTCTGCTGGGAAGTGCTTGATCTTTAGGCATGGGTTTGGCTGAATGCATTTGCCTGCTCTTCCCAGGTAACTGATGGGGTTGCCCACACCTCTGTCATCATGGACTGGACAGTGTGAAAGGCTGCATCTCAAACAGGACACCCCCAGCACTTCCTCAGCTTTCCCACTCCCTCCTGCTGCATAGGGCTGGGGTTTGTTCCTCCTGGCTTCTCATTGCCTGGATTTCACCTGGCCTGCACAACCCCCTGCCCCTTTCCAGGTGTGGACAAGCCTGATCCCTGCTTGATGTGCAGCCCCACTGAGGAGGGCAATGAGTCAAGGCAGGGATCAGGGCTCTGTGTCTCAGCTTGGCAACCACCCTCATTTTATCCTTTCTGCCTGGAGATGTTATTGTTTTTCCCAGGAGATGTGAGCCTGAGACGCGTTATTGTTTCTTCCCAGAAGATCTGAGCCATGGAGAGGAATAAAAAAAAAGGATTTCTGGGTATGGGAGGAAGGATAGAGGGTTTACTGGATTCCTTGGGGTCAGCAGGAAGGGCAGGAGCCTTGTGTTAGCTGTCTACAGGGAAAGAAATCTGGGCTGCAGCCCAGGCTGGGGCTCAGATTGCCTGCACAGCTCAATCCAGTCACAGTTGGGTCACTGCTGAGTTAGAACAGCCACTTTCCCTGAGGGGTAGCTCCAAAGACAGCTCGTGGTGGTTTCCCTCTCGGGATGGAAATAGCTGAGGCAGAGACTCTGAGCTGGACCAAGCCCATCTCCAGGGGCAGGAGCAGCACTGGGAGTGGGGCACGTGTTGGGAGGCAGGGACATGCTCTGTGCCCTTGGAGTGTTTGCTCTGTGGCTGCAGCTGCTGCTGCTCCTTTTTCAGCACCTGGCAGCGTCACCCTTGGGTTTTCCTGGGGTTCATAACCAGGGAAGGCAGGGGATGCAAGGTCAGATGCCACGAAACTCCGTTTGTGAACCCTGTGACAGCCAGGGCTGGGCCAAATTCACTGTTCTAAACAATCCTCTCCTCAGGATCTGGATCAGGAAGGCTCATTCCTATTTCCTACTCCTTCAAACCTTCTTCGTCATCTACCACAACCATTCCTCTGTGGCATCTTCCTCAAAAATAAACGGAAAAGAATCTCCAGTAAAGCAACCCAGATCATTCTCCTTCGTTTACAACTTTCATTTTAACATCACATGACAACAAATATTATGGGCTTTGCATGCAAGCTAAAGCTTGGTGATGCTCCCAAGTGGTCAAAGAAACAAAAGAAAGATAAAGGTGGTACCTGTAG
Source organism: Euphonia xanthogaster (assembly GCA_034509185.1). NCBI lineage: Eukaryota > Metazoa > Chordata > Aves > Passeriformes > Fringillidae > Euphonia > Euphonia xanthogaster. The sequence continues at coordinate 2,623,610 of JAYDZK010000113.1, read as the reverse complement.
GAAGTAGGAGCTCATGGGATCCTCTTTGTTGTCCTCGTTGTAGTACAGTCCTCCAACAATGAAGATCTGATTCTCTTTGGTCACCAGACTGACGTGGTTCTTTGGGATTTGAGTAGACAGGGAGGCAAAATAGCACTCGTTGGCATTGGGGTCATAGGCCACTGCTCCACTGTCGCTCACCATGAAAATCAGATCCTGGAGAAACATCCCAAAGCGCATGGTGTCATTCAAGATCCCAGGGAGAGCATCCTCCTCCGCATCTTCCCCTTCATCCACTGCTCCATTGACAACATCCTCCTTTGCCTGATTCTCACTGTTCTTCTTCACTTTCTTCTTCTTCACCACGGTGAACTTGCCTTTCTGGGCATCCTTCACCATCTGCAGCTTCTTGAGCAGCTCCGGGCTGGACTTGACCACGGCGTGCTTCTCCACGTGGTCCCTGATGTAGTCGCCGGGCATGAGGCGGAAGCGGATGCTCTCGAAGATGACAGGCAGGGCCTTCTGCCGGCTCTCGCGCTCCTTGGTCCCCACCCACTTCATCACCACCTCGAAGACGCTCTCCTCCTTCTCCACGTTGAGGGAGTCGCTGGAGATGATGGCGATCAGCTCATCAGGGGACAGCTGGTAGAACTCCTCGTCCCGGGAGACCAGCGCGAAGCGGTCGCAGATGAAATCCCGGGCGGCCACGGCCAGCCGGGCGCAGTCCAGCATCAATCCCAGCCGGAAGATGGCCAGGCAGTTGCTGAGGCAGAGCCTCTTCTGCAGGAAGGACACGCACACGGTGAAGATGGAGGGGATCTGGAACATGTTGGCCACGGAGAAGATGTCCTGCACGTTCTGCTCCGTGATCTCCAGCTCGGAGGTGTAGATGTAGTGGAGGATCTTGCCCATGACGTCTGGGTCGACATCTTCCAAGCTGACCTCCCTCTTCTTGCTCTCTTCCATGTCTGAGAGGAACATGGCCTGGAAATACGGGCTGCAGGCCGCCAGCACCAGCCGGTGGCAGGGAAACTCCTTCCCTTTCACTTTTAAGACACAGTCCAGAAACTTATTGTGGTCCAACATGTCTTTGAGTCCATCCTGGAGAAGAGTTTGCTGGTAGAGACGCAATTCTTCCACTTGATCAAGAGGCAAACCCATGGTGATGAATAACCGCTCGTTCTTTGCCCCCAATCCTTCTTTTATGGATAAATATTGGTGGCTGTACCTAAACCTGAGTAAAGAAACTTGCTCAAAGCAGAGCTCACAGCCTCACGGGCTTCCAGACCGCTGGCACACCGGGAATGTGAGACGCTCGCTACGCTCCCAGCTGTCTGTGCACTTCAGCTTCCAGCTCGGGGCTTTATATATAGACACAGCACTGCAGGGCTTAAGGAATCCATAGTGCAGCATGTGTAAGCCGATCACCCTTTAATATGACACATTGGACAAGGAGGAAGGGAGGGGGGCCGGGGGAACAGCTGTAATTCCAGCCCCAGGAATTCAGGAAGGGTCTGTCAGCTCTTGAGTCACCGCGGGGAGGGCAGCAGGTTTGGCTGCTGTGACACCATGGGGGACACGTGGGCTTGGGAAGAGGCCTCTGGGTGAATCTAACAGCCCAATTTGCTGTTTGGGTCATGGGTGGCAAGGCTAGGACTTCCTCCTGATGATGCTCTGAAAATGCTGGACCTTTAGCTGTGCTAAGAATAGGCCATGGAGTCAAAGCTGGAAGGATGTGCTAAGGGAAGGTCTTGTGTGGGCTTTGTGGCATCCCCAGCTCCAGCCAGCTCCCACCCAGGCCTGCTTTGCTGCACAGGTTTGTCCTTTATTCTCCTCTGGAGTCACTTTTCAGGGGTCTGGAAAGGGGTGGGAAATGGAGGTAGAGGTGTTTATTTGCAGCCCTGTATGGGATACGAGATCTGTGCTGGCAGGTCCTTTAAAATCCTCACTAAAGCAGGAGATTTGAGGACTGTGGCAGAGGAATGGCTCTTTTTCCCTGCAGTAGGTGGTGGAGTCACCATCCCTGGAGGTGTTAAGGAAAGATTGGACACAGCACTCAGGGCCATGGTCTGGTTCAGCCACAGGTTGGAGCCAACCCCAGAGCTCTTTTCCAGCCTCACTGATTCTGTGACTCTGTCAAACGTGCAAATGGGCCCCAGTGGCACAGTCTCTGGGCACCTTGGCACCAATAAATCCATCCTTTCCAGATCCTGGTGACAGAGAGTGTCTGAGGCAGAATAGAAATAAAGGAAATGCAGTAGTGGGCTTAAACTCACAGATTAGGACATCTAAACACAAATACCTTCTAGTAAACTGAAGGTCTCCTGCTCAGCCCTTCTGGTTCATCATTCCCCTCTGGATGAAGTCTGGAGGCACAGCAGGACAACCTGCCTGGCCTGGAGCTGATGCTCCAGGCTGGCTGAGCTCTCCAGCAGCTTTTGTGTCCGGCTTGCCTACCCATGGATGTCTAGGAAGTCCCCTGGGCCCTCAAATGGCCAGGCCAGGTCCAGCTATTCCCACAGAGATCACAAAGAAGCAAATTAGTTTTGACAGACATGGGTGAGCAGAGTAGCTATAATTATTTATACCCATAGTAAAACTTGCACATGAATCTGTTTTATCTCTTGCTGTGGACCCTCTGGGCTGTCTGACACTCAGTGATGGCACAGATTTAATTAACGATTTAATTAAGTCTATGAAAAAAATATTAGCCATTATTCTTGGTGTGTTTAAAGCCACACAACCCCTTACCCTGGCAGGGATGTGTTTAGAAAAATTGCCATGATGGTTATGTCTAGAAGAGGGAGGGAGCTATACCAGTATGGAGCCCTTCTGTACTAGTGTGGCTCCAGCAGCCTCTGGGAGGTACCAATATAGCAGGGAAATAATCACAAGCTGTTTTCAGAGCTCACATCATGAGCCCTCCTGTGCTGCTCATCTGTGCCAGGATCAAGCTCCGAGTGCTGATCTTTGAACTGAGCCGAACTTCAGGAATCTTTGCTCCCTGACATCTGGGGCTGGACACCCCCTCCCTCCCCTCTCTGGCCCCTCCGCATCAGCTCTGTGCCATCCCAAGTTTAATCCTGTGCTGTTGTGCCACCAGTTGGGATTTCCCCCCCTCCCTTTGCCTTTAATCTCCCTTGAGCCCTGCCTTGTTTTCCTTTTCGTTGTGCTGCCAGCTGAGTTTTGCTTCCTTATCCCCCACCCCACGGGGTGCCACTGCTAAAATTCAGCTGGAGCCCTTCACAGAGGAGCTCTGGCACCTGCTGGGTCTCTGGCATCTCCCAGGTTGGTGGCTCACCCAGGGAAAGGGCCCTGTGCTGGTCCCAAACCTGCCCTGGGGACTCCAAGGGCTTCAGTGGCTTTGCCCAGCAGCTGGAGCAGCTCCGAGGCTTGGGGAAGCAGCCCTGGTTTTCCAAGAGCCTGGGTGCACTGTGCCCCAGATCTGACAGGGCCACAGCCAGGGGTTTCCAATGACCAGTGGACTCCCACAGTCATTAAATGTGTCCCCAAGTGGGCAACAGTCCCCCAGGACATGGGAGTGGGTGGAGGTCCTGGTTTCATCTGGGAGAGGTAATTTTCCTCCTGCAGTGCTGTGTTTTTCCTGATTTAGGATGAGGATAATGTTGATAACTCACCAATATTTTGGCTCCTGGTGTCATCCTCACCCTGAGTCAAGGACTTTCCACCTCTCACACTCTGCCAGTGAGGAACTGCACCAAAAGCTGGGAAGCAGCATGGCCAGGAGAGCTGACCTGAGCTGGCCAGAGGGATATTCCATACCACAGAAGATCACTTCCAGGATATAAACTGTGGAAATTACCAAGAAGTGAGCCAGTTTGCTGTGTGGGGACAGGCTGGGCATCAGCCAGTGGGTGATGAGCAATTGTGCAGCACTTGATCTTCTTGGGCTCTGTTGCTCTTTCTGCTCTCCTTGTCATTATAATTATCATCACAACATTTTGTTTCAAATGTTAAGCTGTTCTTATCTCCACAGATTTTCCTGTTTACCTTTTCTTGCTGATTCTCCTCCTTATGGGGTGAGGGGGAGTGAGTGAGTGAGTGAGTGAGTGAGTGAGTGAGTGAAACTGTGTGGAATTAAACCACAACAGTGAGGATACACAGATACATCCTAAAGGGATGCAGTGCTGCAGGATCACTCCCACCCATACAAAACGTTACAACAAAAAGGATGGATGAAGGAATTTCAGCCATGTCAGGCTGAACAAGAAAGTGTCCAGTGTAAGGCTGTTAAGTGGGATTTGTAATTACAATAAAAAATTGGTTTTCTTGGCTTCTTGGTAGAGTTTTATGAAGGGGCAGGCAATAACCAGAGGAGATGAGATGAGAGATCAGCAGCAGATAAATCCCATCCTACAGAGGCATTCAGTGAGGCTGGGGGTGTCCTGTGCAAGGCTGAGCTGGTTGAGACAGCACCAGGGGGCTCAGACCTCCTGGCCTTGTCAGAGCAGCAAAAGGTGAAGGGATAACTCCTGGAAAGGAGGGCAAAGCCCAAATTCTCCCATGAACTGTCTGTAACAGATCACTGGCTGGGTTGGTGTCTAAGATTAGCTCCTTCTGGCAGCTTCAGCAGATGCAGCTGCTGGGTAAATATAGACTCTTAGTGAATGGGCTATTTTCTCTGCTGAAGTATCCCAGTCAGGAGGGCAGTGCAGAGTCACTGGGCTTTGCCATGTGAGTCACCCACTTGGACACTGGGAGGTGACTCTGTCCTCCCAGGCAGCCACAGACCTGAGCTGAGCCACCACAGTGACAGAGCCCTTGGTGCCAGCACCTCAGGGAGGTGCCACCTGTGCAAGGACGCCCCTACAGAGGGCAGGAGATGAACCCAACCCTGCAGGAAGCACACGGTGGCAGAGCTGGTTGGATGGAAAAACTAAATCTGAAATGATGGAGACGCCAAGAAAGACCTATGAAAATTCCAGCAGTGACAGACGTGTCAAAAAGGGATGTGACAAGATGCCACCAAGGCACAATACCTGCCCCTTACTCCCAGCATTGTTGGTCAGGCTCCCAAAAGGAAAACCAACCTGGTTTTCAACCCAAAACCCACGTGGGTGAAGCTTGCTGGCCACAGGCTCGAGATATGTACAAAAGCAGAGTCAAAATAAAGGTGAATATGAATCCAGCTGCAGCCCAACCTTCTGTCTGGTGATGACAAATGGGTTTGTGCTGAAGTCACAAATGTCCTGTGTCACTCTTTTGGGGGGCAGGTGAGGACTTGTAAACAGATCCTTGTCCTCTCAGCTCAGGCATTTCCAGGGGTGTCACCTGCAGCCATCAGCATCAACAGGGATGAGCAGCAGGTGCCAGAGTTATCCAACATTTATTGGCTACATAAATAAGAGACATTTACCAGGGACTTCACAAATTACTTTGGCAGAGCTGAAAGCTGGCTAGGAACCCATCCTGCTTCCCCCACAGGGATGCACCAAGGTCTGGAGCCCACTGCAGAGGGGTGTGGATCCTGCCTCCAAACAGACAGAACTCAGACATAAGGCCACTGAGAGTTACTCTAAAGTGCAAGAGAGCTATTTCTGTGTCACAAACCCACCTTTTCCCCAAGGCACTGTGTTTCACACACTCCCAAAGTCAAATTCTCCAAGGAGTCTCCCATAGGCTTTCCCTCCACCACCCAGCCCCACTCCTTGCCCTTCACCTGGGGTTTTTCTCCTTTGGTTGTGTCCAGCCGTGCACTCACTCAGCCCTGCAGCTGGGCTGTGCACACCAAAGGCAGCTGAGGAAAGGGATGGAGATGAGCAAGGGGTGGCTACAGCACGTTCTGCCCCTCCGCCATGGGCAGGAATGTGAGCTTAGACCTTCGTCCGTGGCATGTAAAAAAAACTGAGGTGGGGTTTGGCTTGAGTCCCAGGACACTTGCCACAGCAGGGCGGTCACGGTGGCCACATCAGTCTCAGATCCAGCAAGTGCAGGGCCCTAAAACCTCCAGCCATGGGGCCTGGAGAGTTTCCTCTGGGAGACGAGGGCTGAGGGGGAGCCCAGGGCTGGTGCACCAAGCGTTGAAGGAAGCAGGGGTGAAATCTCTGGGCCTGCACACTGTCAGAGGGTCAGGAAAACAGCTGGGATGGCTCTGGCATGGAAGAAACATCCTGGGAGCTGCCTCAGCATCCTGCCACGCCTGGGGAGACTGTGAAACACCCGCTGTGCCTGCTGGAAGATCTTCCCTGCAGCAAGGGGGTGACCTGTGCCTTCCAGGTGACTTCTACATGGATGAGCTACAGCAGTCCGATTGTCAGGAGGGCTTGGAGAGCCCTGGCCAGTGCCTGGCCTGGCAGCAGGGGCTGGAAGGGAGATGAAGCTTCAGGGCAAGCCTGTGGTGCCTCCCCTACTCCAGCTTGGCTTTGTCCCCCTTCTCCTCCTCCTCCTGGAGGGCCAGGATGCGCTCGCGCTCCTTGATCAGCTGCACGCCGCAGTAGGTGATGAACCAGATGGACAAGGTGCTCTCAGGGAAGCCTAGGGCAGGGAGGGAGACCTGGTCATGCAGCTGTGCTGGCCTAACCAGGCCAGTTCTTCACCAGCACAGCTGCCTCTCGGGTGGGCCTGGGAGGTCCCACAAGCTCATGGTGGCCAGTGGCATTTTTCATCATCGATCCAGCCCTGCAGCTTCACCAAGAGGGAAATCCTCAGGGTTGGATTTTAGGTGAAGCTGTGCTGAGCCCACCAAGGCACCATGGACTGCAACTGAAGTGAGGACATGCTGGAGGGGTTTTGAACCCCTCTTACCCCCAGAAATCCTTCTGCTCCCCAAGCTCAGAAGTTATGGTTGACTTTCTGCCCGTTGAACCTGCCCATGTCCATCACTGCTCAACACTGTGACCTTCTGGAAGCTTTGGGCTCCATCGATGCTGAGGATCAACATCAGCTTTGTCCTTCCCCATTTCCTCTGCTCCAGCAGACACCCTGCATCATCCCGAAGGTGACAGGTACAAACCCTCATCCTGCAGTCTGTACATTTCTAAGCAGTGCATTGTGGCACTGTTTTGAAGTCTTCTTGTCCTGCACTTAGTGGGGACACAGTGTCCACCTAGGAAAATACATATTTTTGTCACCTACGTCAGTGACAGCTCTCCCTCCTCTTCAGAAGGGTCTGACAGTGTTTGCAATCACAAATCTGGTATCCACAGCAGAGGGGGTGGATCTAGGGCTTGTTCCTGCTAAAACAGGAGCTGTGCAATGAATAATGCAACCAGCAAAAGCCAGCCAGCTCAGCAGGCAGGCACTCCTGGCACAGCGAGTGTGACATTATCCATCCCAGAGAGGGCTCCTCAGGGCTATTTATACCCTGGGCAGCTCAAGAAGACTTCAGAACAGTGCCACAATCCACTGATTGGAAAGGTACTGATCCAGATTGCAAGGCAAGGTGTATTCTATTCCATCTGTATGGCAGCTGTCTTTTATCAAGGGGCAGTTTGCCTTATCTCTCTCCCTGAGTGATCACAATCACTCCTCCCTCTGGGGAGGCATCTGCTGATAACAGGCTATGGAATGTCCCTGCATGGCTGATAAGAACCATAGCATCCCATTGGGAGATGTGAGCCCAGGGGGAGGAGCCAAGCATTCCTAACTGGATATAATCTGGAGATTCTGGAACACCAGCATGGCTTCCCACTGGATTTCCCAGAGGAACAACAGCTGCCTCTTCCCCTGGATCTTCAGAGGAAGACTACACACTTTTCTACAGGATCCCTGCTCCAGCAGAACCACCCCTGGCACTGCAGGAGGGCTGCAGCCACAATTCCCATGGGACTGCTGCCA
>JAYDZK010000113.1:2580609-2598346 GCA_034509185.1 Euphonia xanthogaster | reverse complement strand
ACATCCCATTTCAGTGTGTGTGTGCTTGGGACATCCCATTTCAGGAGGTGTTTGTTTGGGACTCCCCATTTCAGGAGGTGTTTGTTTGGGACACCCCATTTCAGGAGGTGTTTGTTTTCTCAGCACAAATTCAGCTGCCCAAAGCCAAGTCCCTGCAGACTTACCCCACATTTCCTCACTTTAGCTGTAGCTAACAAGAGGATAAAGCCTTAGAATTGTGGAAGTGATGGATGTGCCTTTTGGACTTGGAGTGATTAATCCTAAAATCAAGTTAAGGTTCATACTGACAGCCTTGGCCCAGTCTAAAAGTGCAGATTTTTACTCTGCCATCTCCAAAAGGTTTAGCATCTATTTATATAGTTTTTCATTTCACCTTTTCTGATAGGAAAAGATGATTCACTACAGCCAAACAGAATTGAGAGTTCATCAGGATATTAAAGTTAATGAAAGGAATGATCCTTGCTGATCAAGTTATTAACAACTCTCAGAGTTTTTCAGGATCATTCATTGCCCACCTGACACGTCAGCTCTTTCCATGACAGAGCCCTTGGCCCTGTACACAAGCAATAATTTATGCATTGCACTTAGTGGTTTCCACAAAGCCATTACCCAGCTTTGGTTCCTGCTTACCATCAGCAGACATGTGAGGTAAAAAAAAAAAGGGGATAAAATATAGATTTGCTCCAGAAGAGCACAACTTCTGCAGCATTAGAAGGGGGAGGATTAAAACAGTCAGAAGGGTGCAGAAACTTTTAAATTAAGGATGTTTTAACTCCAACTCAAAACTACAGAATTCTTCTTAAATTTTATAGTAATGTTCTACTTAGGGATACTCAGTTGATTTTAAAGCCAAATTGGGTGTCTAAAGTAATGAGGTAGGAAATGACACAGAAGAGATCAGCTGTAACTTTATCTTGATGAAAAATTTCCCCCATCCCCATCAGACCAGTCTCAAATCCTCACTATCAATTAGACCATGAACTCTTTAGCAACAAACTTGGCAGCAATTTAACAGGAAAGGATATAACTTGCTGTGGTACCACGGTCCCTTTACACAGCCAGAGTGACCCAGAGTCACATCAGTGTAAACACAAATCAGATTTATTGCTGCACTAAGATTAGTGTAATTTACACAGTCCTCGGCAAGGCTTTAAAGAGGGTGTTCGGTAAGAACAAATGATGTGGTGTATTTTCAACATTTATGCATGTAGATCCTACTCAAAGAGCATTTATTGATTTAAATAATGCACCAGTGATTTAGTGCTTACCTAAAATGGCACTTTGCCTTCATTCTCCACCCTGCTCACAGAAATCTGCTCGTTAGAAGCCCTGTGTCTCATAAGGGAAAAGACTCCCAGGCACTTAAGCTGACCACATAAACATTAGCTGAGCTGCAGGAGGAGAAATAGCTGCACCACCACCATGCCAAATCTAGTCCTGTCTGCAAGTCTGTACATCCTTCTCAGTTCCAGGACAAAAGTCCAAGAGATAATGTGATTAGAGATTCCCATATATTGCAAACAGTCTGCCACAGCTGTTGGCACAAAGCACTTGTGGTTTGATGAAACTCCCTGGGAAAACCAAGCTCCTGGATTATTCAAACAACTTGAAATATTGACTTTCTGATCTTCTTACCAGGCAGATTTTGTCCTTCCAGCCTCAGGTGATCCTGAGTGCTCAGAGGGTGGTGGATGAGCAGCTCCTGACTTGTCCTATGGATGGGCAGATTTCTTCTGTTAATGGTGGAGCATGTTATAAAAGCAATTACATAGTTCAGAGGAAAACAATGCCAAAGCAGCAGCTTTTGATTACTGCTACAAGCAAGCCAGAACTTTTGATTTACAAGGCCTCCTCAGAAGCTTTGTTTTAATTCCCACCCATTGCAGGATGAAAACAAAGCAGAAGTCAGTAAAAAGGGCAGTTTCATATGAAATCAGAGTGCACTAATAACCCACAGTGCAGCAGCAGCACTGCCAGCACAGCTGGTTTGTGTCCCTAACCCAGGTTTCTTCCTGGGTTCAATGCTCCAGCCCCCATTCCTGAGGTATTTGGGAGATTCACAACCTCACCATAACCCCAGGAGGGTTTTGATCAATGAGAATGAGAGCCTAAATACTCCTCACAAACCCTGACTGTGAGAGAGCAGCACCTGCTGATGTGGGTGTAACACATTTGTTTGCTTCCTGCTTCCAGCAGCCAAGGGTGCTGAGCACTGAGGAGTCCCCAGTGCAGCCCCAAGTCCTGCTGTCAGTCAGGGACAGTCCTGGCATGGGCCACGTGTGGATGTGATTGGTATTTCTGTGTCTGCTGCGGCTGAAACTGCCTCCAGTTATGCACAAAGGAACTGAGGAGTTAGAAAAGAGAATTCCTGCTTTATCATTCCATCAGGAAAGACTGTCAAGGAGGACAGGAATCACTGTCTGGAGGCAGCAGCCATCTCAGATAACAAGGGACAAGGAAGTGGAAGAGCAGATCTGCAGTGATTACCAAGCGTGCTCCTCTAATTATTTTGCCTACCTGATGTGTGAGCTGCCCAATCTCTGCCTCCAGAGTTTTAACCTTTGCTTCTCTGTCAGCCACCAAGTGCCTGAGCTCATCTATCAGCACGCTTTGTTTCTGACTCTCAGGGTCCATCACCTGCTCAGACTCCTTGTTCTCATCCTTCTTCTGGCTCAGGCCCTTTAAGATCTCCTGCATTTGCTTCTGCTGGCTCTGGTAAAATAGAAACAGGTGAGATCTTTATTTTGTACACAATGATTATTTTAAACCCCCCCAAAACAAATATCCATTTAGGAATGGCAGGGCAAGCCCCTGCCCTGCCAAGCCCATTCCTTGGTGGGAGCACACTGGTATCACTGGTGCCACTTGGGCAATTTGATTTGTTATGTTGACCTAAGCAATAGTCAGATTCAATTTGCTGCCAGCTCTGTTGCTCAGTGTAGCAGAAAACAGAGCAAGAAAGGCTGGCCTTTGATAAAGAAGTGACTTTTTCCATGAACTGAATGAAACTCAAGATTTCAATGTGCTTTTTGTGGAATTAGAACACGACCAGATCATGTGATAGTGATATTAAAAGCTGAGGGTACTGTGGGGTGACAGATATGAGGCCAGGCTGCTTCACCAGTAGTTTTGGAGGCTTTTTCCACACTGACAAATCTAATACCTGTCAGGCAGTTTGTTCTGTCAGGCCAACAACCTGCAAGTGAAGTGCTTTTGTGATAGAAGGGATAAAAGAGATTAACCATCCCTTCCCAAATAAACTTGCATCTTTCTGTACTAATTTTAGTGGGAATGCTCAGAAAAAGTGACAAGTGCTCTTTGGCACCCCTAATCAGCTGGTCAGCACCCACAGTGCCTTGGTGGCAGAAGGGTGAATGGCAGCTGAGCAAGAACAAAGAAGAAGTGTCTATCCACAGCAGCAGGGAAATCTGAGTGGTTTGAAACCGTGAGGAGTTGGATCAGGAAATACAGAATTAACCCTGCTAGGAGGTGGCACATTCTCTAATAAATATTTTAATTGAGGAAGGCTGTTTAAAGCCATGGCAGGACCATGACAGGAGCCATTTATTTCTTTCTCAGCATCTTTGAGCCTTTGTTAAAACTCCTGGTTTTGAAGAGGCAAAATCCTCTCAGCTCCTGCATGTGAGTGTGCACACGGTTTAGTGCTCATGGTTCAGCTTGGGTGCTGTGGGCTGTGTAACAAAATAAATGGAAGGTTTTTTACAATCAAAAAAATTCCTCCAGGGCTGCAGGCATTCTAAGGAAAAAAAAAATCTACCAGTGGAGCTGAAAGCAGAATAAAGAACACAGGCCTTGGGTCAGGACTGAAGCCCTTCCTCTACCTACTTCGATCCTTCTGCAAATGTTTCTGCCAGTCCCTGCAGCTCAGGGCCACTTGGCTGTCACTGTCACACCTGGTGCTGTCTCACAGCCCTTACAAGACCTGATCCAAAAGGCAGGAGGACTTCAGCTGACAGGGAAACCTCTGGCTGTCACAGTTGGATCCATCAGGCTCCTGTACACCCTAAGGCTGTATGTGCCATGAAAGGACATCATGCTTTATCACCTATAGGAACAGGGCTGGGACCAACACAGACTGTACCAGCAAGGCATCTATGAGCTCATCATCGTGTTTCCCTTTCTCCAGCAAGGTCCCAATCTGTCCCTTCAGCATCTTCACTTCTCCACACAGTATTTGGTTCCTGGCTCTTGAGGCATCGAGCTTTTTTTTCAATTCTTCATGGTTTTTTTGGAGAGTGTTGTGTTGCTCAGAGAGTTTCTACAGTGATGTAAAAGGAAATGAAAGTTACAACTTATCACCAAGTCCCAGGTGCTGTGGTGAGCAAAAAGAATCACACATTACCTGGTAGAATCTAAAAAATGGGACTGGAATGCTGTATTATTCCTAGGGAAGTAGAAATTATAAATGCTACTGGCTGCCTGCTTGCCAGCATCCAAAAAGGGTCTGTCTGCTCAGGAATCCAGGTGGTCTGGGTACATTCTCCATTATTCTGGATTCTGATTCTCCATTATTCTGTTCAAATGGAGAAGCCCAGAGCCCTACAGATGCAGGAAGTGTGAGGGGACGTCTGTATTTGGGATGAAGAATGCACACCTGGCCAAGGGGTGAGAGGGCTGCTAAGGAGTTTGGGTACAGCTGTAGCTGTGAAGAGGGGCAGAGCTTCCTCCAGCAGATCAGGTGGGTTTGTGGAAAGGTTTTAGGCAGGGTGTAACACACCCTGAAGGCAGGACAAGTTATTACACACTGCTCCACACCCAAACAGGACCCTGTCAGCTCACAGCATTCTACCTCCAAAGATTCCTTCCTTTCTTTTTCCAAGCTGCGAATCTTCAGCAAGTTCTTCTCTTGGACTGACAATTTCCTTGGATCAGGAAATGCCAGCAACCCCTCATCCATCTCCAGCAGTGAAGCTCTGATCTTTTGGTGATTCAGTTTATGCTCCAGCTCGTGAACCTATGGCACAGTAATGACAACTCAGAGCTTTACCAGAGGTACAGGGCAAAGAGGACACAGCCAAAGGCAGCTCAGATTATTTCTTGATATTTTCATGGGTAACTAACACTAGCAGTGTCTGGTCTTTCAAACTGAAATTTAGCTGCTAATAAACATGCAGATTTTAGGGCATCGGTGCAGGATGGAGATCTGGGACACATGGGAGATCAGTGCCTTTGTGGAGCCACATTTAGAGGCCAGACAGGCACTCCAGAGCACTGGAATTGCTGCTGTGTGAATCCAAGGGAACTCAGCTTGTCAACTGCTCACTGCAGCCTGCTTTGATAGTCAGAGGAAGGAACTGGGCACTTCCACAGCTCAGTTCCTCTGCCCTGCTTTGGAGGAACCTGCCTCACTTTTGATCCAGTGACTGGATTTACAAGATCCCTGCTGACTACAGAAGGGGCCTCAGGAGTCTGGATCAGAAAGAGAACAGCAGGAACAGTGGTCAGATGAACCCCAGGCAGGGATAAAACAGGGGGAAATGGAATTTGCTCAAGGGAAAGCAGAGGTTAAAAATCTCAGTCAGAATGCAAAAAAATCACAGTTTGATGGCATATAATTGAACAGCAGGAAAATAGGAAAATTACCTATCAAATTGCCTAAGAGAAGTTTTATTTAGATGCAGACAAAACTGCCTCCCTGCCTCCTGCTGACATTTCAGCTAAACTCTGCCCTTCAGAAGACTCAAGAGTTAAAGATTTTACTGAAGCTCCTGAGGGAAAAACTTGAAAACCTGATCTGGCCTCAATTCTTCCCATCTGACTCCAAGCACTGAACAAAGGTGTCTAAGTCAGAGCACAGACACTGACAGGGCTCCTTCTGTTCTCAGTGGAGAGAGGCACCTTCAAAACACCCTGGGACTTGAACTAGGCTGCCACAGCTCTCCAAGGTCACTGAACTCCTTCCTTTGACACAGATGTGAAAGATTCCCAGCTGAAATACCAAAGCTTGCAGGCCTGCAGAGTCATTAACATGGTGTGCACACATCAACCCAGAGATGTTAAGAATTAATGAAGAACTAACAGCACTTTTACCTTAAACTGAGGTGCTATCTCTACTTAGAATTCCAGCTGAAATGTGTTACAGCCATGGTGCAGGGCTGTAACTCACCTTGCTTTGGAGAAGGAGAATTTGCTGAGCTCGCCCACGCCAGCTGCCAGAATTGGTCAAGAGACTTTGGATATTCACATCTTCCCCAACTTCTTTGGCTAAAATCTGGGAAAAGGGATTAACATCAACAATAAGGCTTAAAAGGATGTGTTGGGGAGAGGGAGGGAAGGAAAAGCAGCTCTCTCGAACAGGAAGCACAAGCAGTTTTCAATATACACAATTATTTTTGATACAACGAATATTTACCCATAACTAACCAAGAGCAGAGCAGAGGTATTGTCTTCACACACACCAGGAATTGAACCAATCTCCCTTGCAAAATTCTGACACATCTAAACTTAGTATGAAGAGCATTTAAATTATTTATAAAAAGGTCAGCAGAGTTCTATTTTTAGGACCATATTCTCTACTCTGATCTGCATTGCAGGTCTCCTACACAAAGTAGGGATACCAAAGAGAATCAGAGCACATAATAACACTTAAATCCATCAGGAATCAGAGGAAAAGGTTATTCTGGATGTCACTCCAACAAACTCTTTAAACACATGCTTTAGTTCAAGCAAGACCTTTAATCCCATTGATTCCCATGGCACTGGAACCTACATTAAAAGTAAATACATAATTAAATGTATGGGAAAGGAGGAATGAACCTGGATGTATGTCACAAACAGTTCTGCTGATCTGGGACATTAAAACTCAGAAGGATTTGTGTCCAATGGACAGTGGGAGGCAAGCCATGAGATCCCTGTGTCCAGGAGCACAATTTCAACTCCAACCCCTGCCCTTGTGTCTTCCTCACTTCCCTGCTCCACTGGAACAGCTCATGGGCGCCCAACCAAAGGCCAAAAGCCTCCCAATTTCCCAAGCCTGAGCCTCCTGCAGGGCTCCCAGCCCCAGACTGCTCCCTGCAGTGGTACCTTTTGGGTCAGCTTCAGTTCCTGTTTCAAATTCTGGAGCTGGTTTCGATATTCTGTCACTTTTACGTTGGCTGTGCTCAATTTTTCTTGCAGTGCTTTCACCTCTGGATTTTCAGCCTTGGAGGAAAGGAATGTACTTGGTGACAACAGAACCCTCAGGGGAAAACTGAAGGGATTAACATCCATGGATCCATCAGGACCACTGAATTATTTTTTCCAGACCTGATTTTTGGGGCATAGAGGGGGTACAGGGGAATTTGGTCCCAAAACTGGTGACAGGGATCCATCCTTGTTCCACAAAGGAGCTGAGTATCAGCTGCTGATTTCCTAATTTCAATACAATTCCTACCAAGTTTCCTTCCAGCTTTTTCAGAGCTGACTCCTTGATTCCTGCAGCATCACCACCAAGGGAATGGATTTTTTCTGCAGCTGCCTGTAGCTGGAAAAGAACCCCATTGTTAGTGTAGCATGGATGCAGAGAACAGCACCCCTCCAGGGAGTTTTAATCAGCAAAAAAGTATAACTTGGATGTTTATGTACTCTAAAAAAAAACTAAAAAAAAAAAATCTTATTTTCCCTTGTTTTTTAACACTGTTTCTTATCAATAGGAAAGCTTTTTTTTTTTTTTCTTAAATGCTTCCCAAATAATCATGTTGTATTTTACAGTGGAATAACTTCAGAAGATGTCTCAGACTTGCTGAGATGGGATCAAATTTCAAGTATGGAGACTTCTAAGGTATTTTATCACCAAAAGTATCTCAAATTAATGCTTATATACATAAATCCAAATCCTGTCCAGCCCAGAATATTTCATAAAAAGCAAATAGTACTCAAAAGAGAAATATAAAAGGAGAAATCTACCTGACACCCTATGACTGAGATTTAATGGTGTTAAGGTTCTTTTTAGAACCTCCCTTTTTAGCTGGGAGCTCTAAAGCAGCATTTTTTAAACTGCTTTAAATAACTTAATTTATTATTTAAGGATAAAGGCTCTGTCTCCTCTTGCTTGCCACAGCAAAGGAAAACAGACCCACAACCCCTCCTGCTCTAAATCATGCCCTATGTTGCTGCTGCAAAGATTCTTAAATGGATGAGAGTGCAGGAATTTGGGGCTGGAAAGGCCAGGAAATGTTGCTTTAAAAGGTTGGGACTTCATTCTTTGAGGTGGGTGGAATATCTTGATTATTTGCCTGAATTAAAGAAGGCTCTGAGGAAGAGCTCCTTCATTAAAGGGACATCTGGGGAAAAACTCACTCATAGGCAGCTCTTATTTCACCCTTTTTCATGGGTTAGGGTGACTCTTTCTATCCAGTTCATAAAGTTTTGTATGAACTGATAATGAGGAATTTCAGCTGGAGCTGGCAGCTGCTGGCTCCACTTCTGAGGAAATTTTCTGCAAACATCCCTTTGCTTACATGACCCACCCTTTGCCAAGTGATTGTTCAGTGGCCACACCTTCCATTCTGTTTAGTGGAAAATAATCATGGTAAAATACTTATGATTTACACATTTTTCAGTTTTCATGCAAGGAAAGAGCTAAAAATAGGTTAAAAACCAGTGTTTTCTACCTCTCACTCTACATTTTTGATAGATACCTCCTAGTGTCAAACCTTGCTTTCATTTTACACATCATTTCCATCTTCACCTTCTTTCTGAAATGTTTGTGCTCCTTTCTTTTTGGGCCAAAATCTGAGAATATTTAATGTTTCTGTTTGAATAATGGTCATTCCATTTCTGCAGTAGGGGAGAGGAACCAGGTTGATTTTTCCTTAAATTATTCATGAATTGCTTCACTGCTTGTGTGATTTTGTAGGTCCCAAACTACACCTGATACTTGTTTGCCAACCTGCCAACTGTTTGACAAGACCCCTGTGACCAGAACACTGTGGATTTATGCAAGAGCTCTCCAAAATTTAATTTAATCTGTGACTTCTTGATCTTTCAGGTAGCTGGGGTGCAATTCAGGTAGATGCATGACTCATGATAATAAGTGATGGTGAAAGACTGAGTCCAAATGCAGCTGTCAGCATTATTGATTCATTTAACTGATGTCTTCTAAGAAAGCAAAGTTCAGAAAAAAACCTAAAAATAATAATAAAAAATCACCAATACTGTGTAAGGAAGAGGAGCAGTAGCCAAAGGACAAAGCAAATATTGACATCAGGACATCTCATTTCCAATTCAGCAGCCATCTGAGTAAAATTACTTCTGTGAAAGGTTGGAAAAAAAAGTCACAGTAAAGTAGAAAATGTAATCTGAGTGAAGACTTGCTGTCTTATATTATATAGTTTGGTGTTCTGTCAGCTCTTTAAGAACTTATTCCAGAAAACAGTTTTCATTACAGGGGTAACAAAAGCTTAGAAGAATAAAGAACTAATTAGTGACTGGTCTTAACGAGGTGGGAATGTAAGACAAAGATGTGAAATTTGCTCCTCCTCACAAAAAATAAATAATAAGAGAAATAGCATTGACAAACTGGTAGAAAAGTCTCTGAGCTTCTACAAATGAACACTCCTCAGTGATGTTTAATAAATCCTTGGCTTATTGTAATCTGGGGATATTCTTTCCTAGGTCCTCCCGTCTGCAGAGATGAAACAGCTGAGGGAACATCATGGACAGAAATGACCACAACCCAAAGCAAACCCAGCCTTAAGAGCAAATTCAACATGGGAACATGAACCAAACTAATTTTCTATCCCAGAGGCTGGATTTCCATGTTTTGTTATGCAAAAAGAACAAGAAAAATGCCTCACTTCTCTCTCCAGCTCCTTGACTCTGTGATTCAGCTGCTTCACTCTGGCTCTCTCACTCTCAAACTCAGCAGTCACCTCCCGGTTCTTTTTGGCCAACTCAACTATTTTAGTGGCAGCCACATCTCCAGCTAAACCAGACACCCCTGAAAGAACACATCAAAGCAGAGAGCACATCTTACAGGCAGGATTCAGAACAGAGCATGCTTTTGTTCTCTGTCACAAAGAACTTGCATTGTCCCATCCCTTCCTCTCTGAGCCGTGCCAGGCACTCCAATGAACAAGTGAGGGAAGAAATGTCAGAGGTGCCAGCTGGATGGGTTGGTCCTTTGATTCAGCAGCACACCACAGCCACATTTCACACTGTGGCAATGTTTATATACATAAATCCAAATCCTGCCCAGCCCAGAATAACTCATAAAAAGCAAACAGTACTCAATAGAGAAATATAAAAGGAGAAATCTACCTGACACCCTAAAACTGAGATTTGATGGTGGTTGTAGCCACATTTTTACCTAGAGAGGGCAGTGGTGCTTCCTGCTCACTGCTGGGAAGGACAGCTGGGAACAGGATTTTTTGGCATTATCACAGAAAAAGGCACCACTCTGCTTTGCCTGGTTGTTTACTAGAGGAGGAGTTGCTGGAACAGAGGTGTGAACGTTTCTAGACATCAGTCCTCAAAGGTCAGGCACAATATTACAGCTGGGTCCTGGACAAGGTCCAGGAAATTTCATTGTGCCTATTTATAACCCCCTTGGGATTACACAGGGAGCTTTACTGGATGACTCTTTTAATTAGCCACGTCACTGGCTCCCTCATCAGGGAGGGTTTGATTAGTGCCACAAACAAAGCAAACCCCAGGCCTGGCTGCTGTGTCACCTGGCTCTGGTTAAAACCACACAGGTGAAGCAAAGCTCTTGTACAAGTGCAGAATCAATGTCATGGCAAACAATGTCCACAGAAACTTCCAGCTCAGCGAGGAACATGAGCCTAAAACAACAAACCCTTGGTGAGGGTGTGAAGACTGAACTTGGCTGCTGTCATTGCTCTTAACTCTTTCATCCTCCTTCAGAGCTTTGCAGAAATCACTTTTCTCTGATATCCACAGACTGGGGTGGGATGAGAGGTGAGAGATCACTTCCAAGTGAATGCTGAGGCCCTTACAGCCCCAGAGACATTAATGGGGCCACACAGAATACAGCTGGGAACAGAATTTGTTCCTAAGCCACTGTTCAAAAACCTTGTAAAGAAGATAATTTATTGTTTTAAAAGAATTTATTTTAAAAGCATTTAAAATGCTTTTTAAAAAGCACTTTAAAGCAATTCATTATTTTCAAAAGCACTGCTCTCACTCCTTTGTGTGATTTGTGTTACCCCTGCCACCTAGGAGCTACTTTTACCTGTTTTCAGGATAAATAATGGCTGCTGAGAATCACACTAAATACTAAATTAACCAAAGCCAGGTTGCTGCTTCATTGTTAAATTGCTGGTCTTCAAATGCACTGCACACACTCACCCAAGGCTTTTCATTCCTAAGCAATGTGGGAATTGCCACAATGCAGACAGGGAAAACAGAGGCAAGGGCTTGGCATCAGCCAGAGAGGCTGCAACAGCACATCTGGCTCCTGGTCCTGACCAGGAAGAGATTATCACCTCTCCTAAACACAAGCTACAGCTGCTTAATCCAAGACTAAGGTGGAATTTAATGTTATTTCCTTCTCTTCGTTGCTGGCTTCCCCCTTCTCTTCAAGCCTGCTCATCACTGCTGTCCTGACCAACAGTGGCACCCAGTGGAGGAGGTGCAGCCTGCACAGTTCGCTTGTCAGAAAACACCAAAATCACTTTAGAAGCTGAATTTTGCATTCATCCAGCATCCTGACTGTGCCCCATTCAGGCAGAAAAAAAAGGAGCCTGAATAAGAAATTTAACCCTACAGAGCAGAGAAAGCTGCAGCACTGCTCTTTGACACTAACAGCAAGGTTCCCAAAATAATATTTTTATGGAACATCATTGTTTTTGTGCCAATAATAGCAAGTTTAAAGTTTTATGAGGAACAGAAATCACCCTAACAGAGCACTATTCTTTTCAGGGACACTTTTTGGTCATCAGCATCAAGCACACCAACACAAGGAGAACACAAAGTTGCTGTGTTTACCTGACAGAGCCAACCTCTCCTCCCGTACTCTTTTCTGGAGCTCCTTTATTTCAAAATCTTTCTCTGCCATCAGTCTGTAGAGCCTGCAGTTCTCATCCCGGAGCTCTCTGAGCTGATCCTGCAGCTGCTCATTCTCAGTCTCAAGGAAACTGGGAAAAAATTAACCATCATGGCAAATAATGCACAAATAGGTGCTCCTAAAAATGAAATAATGAAACAACTGCATGATAAATGGGCTGAGCTTATCAGGAGTGAGTTTATTGAATTAGGCAGAATGTCCTAAACCTCAGATAAAAACACAAGCTGATTATCTGATCTATTCAGATATCATCTTCTAAAAAAACCAAAATTTAAAATTGCACTTTCTTGAGCTGTCTGGGGTAAAACATCACAGAACAGGTGTATTGAGGTTATCAAATAGTGTCATCTCAGTGTTACTTACCTGCTTCTTCAGAGGAAATCAGGCAGCATTCAGCATGTGGGACATTCAGGCTTTCTTTTCTATACTTGACAAAGCCAAGAGAAGCCAACAGAGCATTGACTATAAAGCTGCCCCTGGGATCCTTAAAAAATCAATATTTTAGAGCAATCCATAAAAGACCAATTTCCCATGTCCTCAGCTGATTCTCCTGGAACCCTGTGAGCATCAGTTTGTATTGTTAATGGTGCCTCTTGGAATTCATTTAGAAACAGAGAATACCAAAAAAAGCCCTCTGAATGGAAAGAAACAGCCCTGCTTCTCCTATTCTTCAGGACATTTAGCAACACTAAAAGGTTTCATCTCTCTAAGACATCCAGAGAATTAATAACTTTAATCTCTTTATGGCCCTGATGTGATGGGGGTCCTTCAAATATAAAATCCAGGAGCTGTGGCCTCAAGGGCTCCATTCAATTGTGGGAGTTCAGAATTATTTGAGCTCCCTGACACAGGGTCCTTGAGAAAACCTGGGATGTAATACAATTACCCACACACAGGTGACATTTGGGCTGCCCACCTGACCCCAGCTGCTGCTGGTGGAAGATGCAGGTCTCCAGTGCCCTGGGATTCCCAAGTGGAAGTTCCTGATAATCTAGAGCATCTCAGTTATCCAGACACCTAAATCAGCTGGATGAATTGACTCCTAGATTCTCATTTAATCCTAAATATTTCCACTTTGGAGATGTAATTTGGATAAAGCCCAGTTGTTACAGTAGGTACCTGCAGACACAGCCAAGTCAGATGTCTCAATAACCATCTCAATTTTTTTTATTCCAAAGATTTAGCAAGCTCTTAGCACCCACTAGACCTGAGAGCTTTTAAATGCACCCTCCATCTGCCCATGGCAGAATAAATGACCCCTTAAGGCACTGCCATAAACAACACAGCCAGTTTAGCAGAGGATTCACATTGCATAATTAAGAAATGCACTTGTGTTTCAAAGCTGCAAATCAAAGGGAGATCAAAGGCAGCTGTTCACAAAGGAGAAGAAAGCAAAGAGCAACGTGAGCAGAGGAGAGGCAGAACTCAGTTATTCCCACATGAATCACTCAGAGGAGTGAGCAACAAAACTCAGATCCAATTAGAGACACCTGAACCAAAAGATTTTGAACAGTTGGGGGATTAACATGGAAAAAAGGTTCTAAGCTCTTAACACACCTGAGCAGTGAAGTCTTCTGAGAGCTGGAGTCCAAGTCTTGAGGAAAAGAACTTAGAGGAGGATGGAGAGAAATCCCAACTGCACAGAGATGGAGTCTTCTCTGAGGAACTTCCCACCCCATCCCTGAGTGACTCTCCCTGTTACAGAGGCTACAGAAAATGAGCCAAAAGAAATGGGCTGCAAGAGGTGCCCCCTTTCACTCTCCTTCAAGGAATCAAAGCCAGGTGGAGCTTGTGAGCAGGGCTCTGCCTGGAATTAAGGTGGTTCCTCAAATTGCAAGTCCTGCTCAGGCCAAAAAGAGCAAGGAGTTAATTTAAGTTTTGTCAAATTGTGTCTTTCCCAACTCTTGTTAGAGATTCTCATTGTGGTGGGGAGAGTCACTTAGATACATTCAAGTACACCAAACAGAGAAGGGAGGATAAAGTTACAGAGAGAACATAACAGAAAGGCAGAAACATCAGCTGAACGCTTGTCTAAACAAGACTGGGGAGTGGGATGGGAGGAAGGAAAAAAGAATTCCCAAGGCTCAGAGGAAGGGAGACTTCTGAGAGGAGAATGTTTTCTGATTGCTACTATAAACAACAGTGACAAACTCAAATCACTGTCACTGTAGGCCATGTGGAGTCCTGTGATCCTGGAACAAAGCTCTGATGTGTTGTCATGGGAATATTGCAGAGAACATCCTGGCGAATCCCTTCCAAAAACAAATCCTGCCTGGATTTGATCACTCACAAGCACTCCTCTGCTGAATTTACAAAAGCAAAGGACAATCCAGATCTATCTGCCATGTCAAACAGGGGCGTTTGACAGACAGTGACACAGCAACAGAGGTAAATAAAAAATCTGGGATTACTCAGGCCTAAAGTGCTGAACTCTAAATAGCAGAGAACTACTGAGCTTTCCTGTACTCTGCATACTGCCCATGCTGTGCCATGGGAGCACCTAAATCCCTTTCCTCTGCCAAACACCTGAACTATGGGAATAAACCTCACAGGATTTTTTTAAAAATCAAATTTCCATCATATTCTTTTACAGATTATCAGAAAACAATGTTGAAGAGAAGAGGACAGCTGGTAGAGGTCAGACTGGGGGCTTTACTTGGCAAATCAGACAGCTCTGGTGAGGCACCAGTGCATGAAGGAATTTCTTCACCTGGCTTCCCCACTGCCACAGAGCAAAGCCCTGAACAGCTGATGTTGCAGTAAGGTAGAAAAATCATAAAGAAAGGCTTCATAAAATCAAGCCTGCTCTGTTAAAATCAATCACTGGTCTGGTCAAAGCTAATACTTTGCAGGTTCCCATGTGAAAGCGATCCTGGTGAGCAGTTCATTTACATAACAATCTATTCCTGGGTGGAAAACAACTGGCATAAACTGTTTTTACTGTATAAACTGTTTTTACACAGTTAGAAAAATGAAAACTATCTCTCACAAACAACTTTTCCTGCACATATACCCCGAGGGTTTGAGTGACCAAGCAATACAGAATAACAACTTGTTGCTAACCAATAAGGAATTGGCAAGTGAAATCCTGAGCAACTGGAGTCCCACACCAGGTCTGTAAAACTGAATAAAAAGGAGTTCTGTGACTAAAGAAGGGGCTTTTCCCACCATGAAGAAATTGAGTCAGTGTGATGTATTCCCACGGGCAGCAGGGCTGACACCTTTGGGTGTGTCCAGCCCCAGACCTGCTCTAGTCAGGAGAAGAATTAATTGGGTCAGAGAGAAAGGCTGACTGTGTCCTGGGAGGAAGAGAAATTATCTGAGCTGGGGCTTTAAATCTCTGCTCCAGTACTCAGCTCAAAAGAAAACACAAGATTAAGGGAGATCCATACCAAAATGCCCAATAATCCTGGTAATCTTGTGATCCACCAAATCAGGATACACTGCAAAGAAGTCCCAGGGAAAACTTCTCCACTGCAGGCCTGTGCATTAACTGCTTTGCCTGTGTCCATCTTTGGAAATTATTCCTGCAGAGAACCTATTAGTGTAAAGCTAGGCAGGAACTAACCAGCAGTTCAGAGGGTGCCAGTGACCCCAAAAGGCTGGATTGTGTCAGCTAGTACCTGGCTGCCCCTTCATTTGTAAAATACTGACATTAAAGAGCACAGCACAATGCCCTGAGGATAATTATGGACAAGGAGAATCTGCTCAGGATAATGAAAGCCCGGCGTGTGAAGACAGAAAGCAGTTTCCTGTCAGCTTCATAATACTGAGTTTCATGAGATCCTAAGCAACATACACTCCAGTGACTTCCTGAAGGAATGGTGCTGCCAGACCTTTACCTTTTGCTGGCATCTTCCTTTACAGGAGGTCCTTTTTTAAACAGATTGAGATCACTCAGGGCTCTTACAGTCTCCTTTGTGCTGCCAGCGTTCTTCTGCCTGTCCTGCTTCTCCTTCTTGGCCTCCATCAAACTTTTCAGACGCCTTTGCTGCTGCTCCTGATAAGCCTTAAACTGGCTTTTGAAATCTTCACTCACTTTTACCTCTGGCTCCATTGATTACTAAAAGTGTAAAGAGAGGAAAATAAAAAGTGACAGAGAGCAGACACCAGCACTGCTCTGAAAAACATCCCCTTCTGGCAGCTGCTCTGCAGCTTTTCCTCACTGACCTTGCCCAGTCTCCCACCTCCTCCTCCTCTCCAGCCCTGCTTCGAGTGCCTTTTTCCATAAATGGCTTTTAAACAGCCCTTTTAAAACAAAGCTGTTTGGTCTTTTTTACTTCAGAATTCAAAATCAACGTTTCCAAATGCTCCTAAACAGACCTGTTTAAATAAACATTTTAACAGATGAGCAGGATGGGGCCAAATTCCAGCCAATGTGGCAGCCAGGTCACACTGGAGTGTTTGGGACCATCCAGCCTCCCTGCCCACATCCAGGAAAGGTGCAAATCCCTCCCTTTTTGGGCTCATGAGAGAGAAAGAAAAACATTTTTTTCCTGATGCTCTCTTTGGGCAAGACAAAAGTGTGGCTTACACCTTTCCTGCAAATTTCTAGCCACTGAGTGATAATATTAAATATCTAAATAATAATAATATGTTCATTATTAAATATATTTTATTTAATATATTCATTATTAAGTATATTTAATTTTAACAACATATTATGAATATATATTTTTGAATAATAATATTGCTACCCAAACATTTTCTTAGGATGACGAAAGTTTTCTGATAGACTGCAACCCCTTTCTCGTTCTGTTTGACATTTTTTGTGGGCAAAAAAACCCTATTGCACCTTTGGTCTAGGAAAACTAATACATAAATACCTCCAAAGGCATGTCCTGCACTGAGTAATTAACATGGGGGCGGAGGGAAATCCAGTTATCCTGATTCATGCACCAAAAGGCAGTGTCCCTTTGTGTATTTTGTGGGCAGAGAGTCACCTGGACAAGGTGCAAAGAGCAGGGTCTGCACAGTCCACAGGGCTCTGGGCATGAGGGATCGAAGAATTGCTGAGTCAGTGAGGTTGGAAAATTAATTTCAATTGATTAAAGCCGATTCTGAGATTTGGAAAAAGCCTACAGAGATAAGGAGTCCATTCCATTTACTTAAGCAAACTGGATATAAAATTTAGACAGCTCTTCTGGTTTCAGTAACCTTTGGGTTGATAATTAAATTTATAATTAGATTGGGTCTCTTGATAGGTTTAGCTACTGACCTTAAAGATAGCAAAGATAAGCAAGAACATCTTCAAACAGTAGTTGCCTCTTGTTCTGAAAATATCCTAGAATTCTTAGTAGAGTAACTATTTTGGGCTTCATGATTTTTCTCAGAATTTTCTTTACTTAGACTGCATTGCTGATTAATTTATTATTTCCTAACTTCTGGAATTATTTACTTATCTACAGGCCAGAAATGTGCATGGTACTCAAGGTGCAGCTCCAACCCCACAATGCTACCATGGAAAAGCCCTCTCAGATCCTCGAGCCCAACCATTAACCCAGCTCTGCCACCAAACCTTGTCCCCAAGTGCCACATCCACGTGGGATTTGAGCACTTCCAGGGATGAAGTGCCCCCCACTGAAAGGTTTGTGAAAAACGCCAATCACTTGTTTTTTCAAACTTTAAAAACTTAATAGTAATAAAATGGTTATAAAAATAGTAATATAATTAGAGTAATAATAATTTGGACAATTTGGATTAGGACAA
>JAYDZK010000113.1:2538468-2556506 GCA_034509185.1 Euphonia xanthogaster | reverse complement strand
GCCATTTTGGTTCATCTTGGGTGCAGCCCTGGCTGGGCTCTTGTGCTGCCCAAGGTGCATCCATGGAGGAGATCCTTGGAATCAATCCCTGCTTTATTCTTTAGCTCTGTCCAGCCTCTGCTCTAGGTTGGCCTTCACAAGGCATCAATAGAGTTTCATATCAACCACTGTAAACTGCTTTTAACATCTCAGCTGGGTTGCCCTGAGTTGTCCTGCTGTAGAAAACTCAAGGAATTTTTTTTATCTCACAAGAAGACGCAGAACAAACACTTCACAAATCCTGTGTGCAATGACAGCACAGTGGAGGAGATGGAGAGGGATGATCCCATTTGTCAGGAGAAAGCAACAGGTGTCTTCCTCCCAACAGCAGCCCTGCCTGGAAAGCTCTTCCCTCGTGTTCTTACCGTAACGCCAAGGAGTGGAGCAGCTCTGGCCCCACACACATCTCCTGGATCAGCACCAGGTGCCGGGGGCTGACGTAGGCACCCTTCAGCTGGGCTATGTTGCTGTGGTGGAGCTTCCTCAGCACCTGGTACTCCAGCAGCACAGCCTGCTTGTCCTCTTGCCAGTAAGGGATGATTTTAGCAGCCAAAGTCTTGCCGCTCACCTTCTCCCGGCACTGCCGGACGATGCTGAAGCGGCCCCTGGTGCAAAGGAACACAAAGGCACGTTCAGCTTCCCTCCTGTTCTTTAAAGCCACCAGGATCCCATGCTGTGGTTTTCATCTGTGCCTAGTGGGGAGTTACTGCATCTACTGTCACAGTTTGCACATCCTCTTGTGTCTTTAAACTGCACAGTCGCTTCAAATTACAGGAGTGAGAGCTTAACTCCTTTGGAGAGAGAGGAGAGAGCAAGAGAACTACCCCTGTTGGCAACAGAAATCAGTGTCTTTCTTCTAGGCAGAGAAAGTTGAATCCCAGCACCCTGACTGCAGTGGTGTCTGCAAAGGCTGGTGCAGCAAGGACAAGAAACTTTGCTAGCCCTGGGCTTATTTAATGATAAATCAAGTGGCTGCCCCCCTGCCCAGCACATCTGTTGTGACAGGACAAGGGGGGATGGTATTAAACTAAAAGAGGGTTGATTTACACCAGATATGAGGAAGAAGTGGTTTTTTTTTTACAGTAAGGGTGGTAAAACAACCCGGCCTTGAGCACTTCCCAGGGACAGGGCAGCAGAGCTTCTGTGGACAGCCTGTGCCAGGGCTCCCCACCCTCACAGGGACCAATTTTCTCCTAATAACTAATCTAAACCAACTCTCTTTCACTTTGAAGCCATCCCCTTGTCCTGTCCCTAAATCCCCTTATGGAAAGTCCCTCTCCATCTTTCTTGTAGGCTCCCTTCAGGTACTGGAAGGTGCAATTAGGTCACCCTGAAGTTTCTCTTCTCCAGGCTGAACAGTTTCAATTTTCTCAGCCTTTCTTTATAGGAGAGCTGCTCCATCACATGTGGGATTTCCCTCTGGGTCATTAAGAGCTCAGCTGGGTTCTCTACCTTTTGATCTCCGTTTGGAAGGCGTAGGTCTGGTAGGTTGGGAAGGGCTCAGGAGGTGAGATCATTTCACTCTCTTCTTCAGGGGCAGCTGATGGGAGCTCCTGCGTGGCAGCACGAGGCTCTGCAGGGAGAAGGGGACAGGCTTTACATGGGAAAACAGCTCTGTGTGGAAGCTGGAGCCTCTCTGAGTCTCCCCTGCTATCTGTGATCAACAAGCAGCAGAGCTTTCTGCAGGTGACTCTGTGTTACAGCTGTGGCACCCACTCCTACTGGAACACAGCAGATCCTGCTCTGTCCACCCCAAAATTCCCTGATATGGCCACTGCAGACAGAATGAGATGGATTCTATGTTGTGTGCCATGGTATCCATTTCCCTCTTAGCCACTGATTCTTATTTTCTCACACAGCAAATCCTCAGGATTTGGTAAAAACTGTCGAGAAATTAGAAAGTCTAATTAGAAATTAGAAGCAATTAGAAAAATTGTGGTTGGACATTTCAGAGCAGCAGCTGGAACTCGTTGCTCTGGTTCTGGTGTGTGGTTGTGTCCTAGCACTCCCTGAAATACTAAAGCATCCCATTGGAAATGCTGAGATATGATAAGAAATCCTGAGAAAAAGGAAAGCAGAGGACTTGGGGTGAGTTAAAAATATCTCTGTGAACCGATTTTTACAGAGCAATCCTCTCCATTGGGAGG
Source organism: Euphonia xanthogaster (assembly GCA_034509185.1). Lineage (NCBI taxonomy): Eukaryota > Metazoa > Chordata > Aves > Passeriformes > Fringillidae > Euphonia > Euphonia xanthogaster. The sequence goes on along the minus strand of JAYDZK010000113.1, from coordinate 2,554,320 downwards.
AAATTCCAGCTAGACCATCCTTCTGTTTCTTTACAGAAGGGACATTTCCTTTGCCATGAGGATGTGTTTGCTGTGGGGCCATGGATCTCTCAATTTTGAAAACATGTGTTCAGTACAAAGTAGTCAAACGGGTGGCAAAAATAGTAAATCAAGATTTCAGTACTTCAGAGACGAAATACAGCTGGAAAATTCACCACAGAAGGACAATAATTCCCAATGGAAAACTCCAGAATAGACAAGTTAACTACTGAATTTAGGATTTAGTCTGTAATATAAGCAAGTCCAGAGTTTTCACCAGTGCAAGATCTGTATCAGTAGATAAATGCCTCCAGTAAAACATTTTTTTTAGAAGACCCATTTCCTCATAATCTCAAATCAAAACTGTGTATTCAACAGGTAATCTACAGCTCCCAGGTTGTTATTTTATTCTTAAATTTAATATATATTATTTTAATAAATAATATATATTTATTTTTATATTAAATTTTATATTTTATCATATTAAATTTTATGTAGCTACACATTGTTTATATTTACATGATGTTGTTATCTTGAGGTTTTTAATGTGTTTATACTTATTCCCCTGTGTCCAGAACTAAAAAATAATTAGAAAGCAATTTAATTTTAGATGCAAAAGCCCTAAACAACTCTGAGCCAAGTGGAGTTGGCCTTGATTCACTTTCTCTTGGCTTCTGGGTCAACAACTAAAAAGATGCAGCGGGTTTGATGCAGGAAAATCCCAAAGTTTTCTTGGTGTTTGGTCTTACCCATCTGATCCTTGCCAGTGATGGTCACTTGGGCAGAGGGGTGGCTGTAGGGGCCCATCCCTGCCTTGCTGCTGCAGGCTGTCCTGAAGCTGTAGATGAAGCCCTGGGGGAGATTTCTGGCATGGTAGCAGCAGTCAGTGATGTCAGAAGCAAGAGTTGTCCACTCCCCATCTGAACCAAGGGAAGAGAGAAAAGAAATCAGGACTCATTTTAAGGTGGTCACAAAGGCTTGGAGATTTTTTGAGATTTGGGGTTTTGTTGTGGCTTTTTTTGGTGTTTTTTTTTTTTTTTTTCTGTTTCTCTTCTTTTTTTACCAGCTTTATTTATGTGCTGGGAATGTGGAGAAACCAACTTACCGTGGCCAACTTTGGGGCTCTACCTGTGTCATTCTTCTTCAGCTGGTTTGTATCTGATAATTCCATGTTGTGTCAATATTGTTCCAGAGGAGTGGTGACATTTTCCTGTATTTTTTCTCTTTATCTAATTTATGCCACCAAACTCTACTGGAAATGTACATCAAGAACTCCAAACAAAAGATAAATCACTTTTTTTTTTTTCCTCTTAGCCCTGTCTTGAATCCAGGTGAGACCATGAGGTGCAGGATTCCTGGACAGAACCATCCACTAACAACATCCCAGCAAACCCAGTGTTTGAAACATGGGGGTTTTACTCAGCTTTTATGAAACTCAGATGATTTCTCATGGAACTGGAATTCTAAGGGCATTCTGGACTCATTATTCTTGGGACTCAGTTAGGAAGGAGAAAATGCCCAGCAAACATTTAATCAGCATTCCTCCCACATGATGTGCCCCGTTTTGCTGCTGTGCTCAAGGCTGAGCCCAACTCCCTGCAACTCCCTGAGATTAAACCCATCCTTCCATGCAAATAAAATCTGGCAAAGAGCCTCAAACCACTGGAAAAGCAGCAATTCCCCACCCAAACCCAAGGTATCAATGATTTTACAGGTTAGGTGTTGAATTGGGGGCTGTTTGTGCAAGAAGCAGATAGAGCTTAGAAATAGAGAAAAATATGTGCAGAAACAGCATAGAAAAGTCTGTTTTCAAATAATGGGTAAAAAAAGAAATTTATTCCTGATTATCTTAATCCTCCTGTGTTCAGGAGACAGGAGAGCAGGATTTTGCAAGTTCCTGCCAAATACACAGAGCATAGTGGAAAACTGTAGATGCTGTTTCCCATTTTCCTTCCTAATTGGAAGAACCTGTGTTTGTATCCTCCCCAAAATATCTCCTACAGTTGTGTCAAAAGGAATAAGGATAAAGAAAGTGGTGTTGGAGGGAAAGTGACTCACACCAGCTCCAGAGGGAAAGGGCAGAAAGCTGCTGCCCATGCTAATCCAGAAGGGAGGGTTCGTGTGTTTGTTTGTTTGGAGAATTAAGTGCAGGAACAGGGAGCAGCAGAATCCAGGCTGAGTTTGTGTGGCTGCAGCTGGAATTGCTGTCAGACATCACACTCATAATAACAACAGCAAATCCACCCCAAGAGAGACAGAACAGCCTTGGGGATTTGATACAAAGCTTTTGTAACTAAAGAGGAAAACATCCACTTTTGACAAGGGCAGATAGTGACAGGATGAGTGGGAAGGGCTTTAAACTGTGAGAGACTTAGATTAGATGTCAGGAAGAATTTATTATTCAGAGGTGGGCAGGCCCTGGCACAGGGTGCCCAGAGCAGCTGTGGCTGCCCCTGCATCCCTGGAAGTGTCCAAGTTCAGGTTGGATGGGGCTTGGAGCAGCCTGGGATGGTGGGAGGTGTCCCTGCCATGGCAGGAAGGCTGGAATTCAGTGGTTTTTACAGTGCCTTCCAACCCAAACCATTCCATGATTAAATGATCCACTGACTTTCACCAGCCTCTGGACCAAGCCTCAAAAGAGAATATCAAAGGGGTGATGCAGTTTTGTCAAACTTTGGGTTATCTTGTCCTGGCTCTTTGTCCTAAGCTTCCTCCAGTCAGTAGGAAAAGAAAGCACAGCTGTTCAGCAGAGGACAAATTGCCTGTTTGATAAATAATTTTTCTCCAAGACTGTTCAGGAAGCCTGAGCCTGGGATGATGTTGTTTCATTAGTGTCTAATTTTGTCAGATTACTCAGAGCTGCATATCAGACCAGGCATGTTCTCCTGTAGCTGCTCACTTTTTGGTTGTAGCTTCCACACAGCCTCGTTTGATTCACACTTTAGCAAAGCCTTGGTATGAATATGCAAATTCCAGGTTGATTTAACCAGCACAACCCCTAACTTTTAGATTGTTAAATGATAGCTGTAGGAATCCCATTCCTAACTCTAAACTGGGGAGTTAAATCAGGCTGTTTCTGAATAACAATAAAATTTCCAGCTGGTGAAGAGATTATACAAACCAAGATGTTCCTTGCAAAGCAACAGGACAGCACTTTACCTTCAGTCTTGCACTGGACAGTGTAGTGGACAGGGGTGTTGGTTTCCACAGGTTTCCAAACCACCTGCACTCCATCCTTGTAGACCTCCACGATGTCAGGGGGTGGAGGGCTGGGGGGAACCTCTGTGGAGAAGAGGCACAAACCCCATGAGTGTTAATAGCAGCACTGCTGTGATACAAAACTCTACACCCAGCATGTCTCAGCTGCAGATATATTATATATATATAAAATATGTTTATGTTTTTTATGTATGCATACGTATACACACAGCTAGTGGAACAGCAATTTTGCCATCCCTAATTTAAAGTCAGTACTAAGATTTTGTCTTGGAGTGGCTCTTAATCCAGGAGAGAAAATAAAGAGTGAAGAAGAGGGAATGAACCCTGCACAGGCTGTGGACCACAGCAAGGGGGAGATCGTCCTCTGCACCCATGTGCAGGAATCTCAGCTCAAAGGTATTGATAGGTTACATTTCTGGGGACAAAATTACTTAAATACCTATTTCTGTAGCTACTCATTCTCTCACCTGCTTTTCTTATGACACAAGAGGTGGATGCTGAGCCCAGAGAGTTTGTGGCCACACAGGTGTAAATACCAAAATCCTCAGCATTAACAGAGAGAATTGTTAACAGCTGGAAGTGTTTGAGCGTGGATGAGATGAGGATCCGGCTGCTGCTCTGGACAGGTATCCCATCTGGAAAGCAGGAGATGGGGGACATAAGTACCCTGCAAGTTATACCAAGGTGTAATTTGCAGGCCCTGTGCTGAGGGTCAGGGACTGTGTGGAGGGGTGGCAGTGTCACCTCTGAACCAGCTGACGTGCAGGGAGGAGGGAGCTGCAGTCCGGCACGAGAGCGTCACGCACTGTCCGGCGGCCGCAGCCTGGTCCGTGAGCTCCTCAGCGAACGACGGGGCTGCACAGGGGAGGGAAAGGGGGGATTCAGCATGGCCTGGAGAGCTCGGTGGGAAACAAATCCCTGCAGGACATCAGAGAGCTGTTTTAATGGGGTCAAGAACCTTTCTGGTTCGTGGTGTCCCATTCCTTTGACCACCATTTGGAAAATCCCTCAGGCACAGAGCAGACAGGTGAAGGAACCCTGCTCACCCATGGGTGTGACAGACCAGATGGATCCTGGAAAATCCGTGGGGAATATCTGCATTGCCCAGCCCTGGTACAAAAGCAAATCCCCGCAGGACATCAGAGAGCTGTTTTAATGGGGTCAAGAACCTTTCTGGTTCGTGGTGTCCCATTCCTTTGACCACCAGCACTTGGAGAATCCCCTGGGCACAGAGCAGACAGGTGAAGGAACCCTGCTCACCCATGGGTGTAGCGTGACAGATCCAGATGGATCTTGGAAAATCCATGGGGAATATCTGCACTGCCCAGCCGTGGTACAGCTAAAGCAGGAGAACAGCTCAGAGCAGAGAGAGACCCTGTCACAGCAAGGGTTTCTTCAGGCCAAACCTAAATTTGAGGACAAAACTGAATTATGGAATTTTGAGGTTGAGGCGATCAAATAGGACAAGAGGAAATGGCCTCCAGTTGCCCCAAGGGAGGTTTAGTTTGTGTATTAGGGAAAATATCTTCATGGAAAGTGTTGTCAAGGACTGGAGGAGGATGCCCAGGGAGTCACCATCCCTGGAGGGATTTAGCAGATGTGTGACACTTGGGAATGTAGTTTAGTGGTGGCCTTGGCAGTGCTGGGGTAATGGCTGGACTCAGGAAACTTAGAGGTCTTTGCCAACTAAATGACTCTGTGATCGAGACAACACAAGAGAGAAGAAGACATGAAAGATGGAAATTGAAGAAGAAAAAACCTTGAAGAGCATTAAATCTGCTCCTATCTCCATGGGAAAGAGGGAACTCAGGTTTTCTTCTGTATTTCTCTGCAGTAGCCAGGGGCTGCCAGCCTCCCACAGCTGCCCTTCCCAGTGTTTGTCTGGGCTCTGCTGAATGCTGGGACAGTAACATGACCTCAGAAAATGCTCCTGATGGAGCTAAAGGGAAACTTGCCAGAGATAAAGCAATTCTTTCCTGAATCACCCTCTGGGGGTAAAACAAACCAATGACTCCTGCCACAGCAATACCTTTCTCCTTGGGGATGAGGCTTGGAAGTTTGAATGAAGGGAGTGCTGATTTCCTCTTCAGAGATCCTTCAGCCCCTATTAACAGCTCCTTTTCTGCTGCCTCACTTCCCAGCTCACCAAACTCTGCTGTGACAAAGGATCAGAAGTCATTCAAGGCCATCCTTCTCTCCATGGCATTTATTTGCAGTGACAGTTCTGCCTTCACACATAAATAGTCACAGGTTCCCTTATTAACCAGCATTTGATTAACAGGGGAAGTCTGTGACAGCTGCTGCAAGCAGAACAGTGTCCTGGAAGAACAGGGACTGTCCAGGGATGGCAGAGAAGAAAGGACAGATCCCCATGCCCAGTAACCAGGGTGACTTCAGCTTCTCCCAGTCCCCTTAACCTGAGAGGTTTGCCACGGTCAGATGACAACTGCAGCAAGGAAAGCATCACCCAGCCCTGGTCTGCTTCTGTGCAACCTCAAGCAGGGAATTTGAGCCCCTTCCATCAGTGGATTAACCCAGCTGGCTGCACTGAAGCCAGCCAGTAACAGAGACCTGATGGTGGAGACTGCTGAATTCAGAACCTGCCACAGCCAGATTTGCAACTGCAGTCTAACCACAGCTTCAGACATGCTGGGGAGAAAGAAAAGGGCAGCTGTAGCAGAGCCCGGTTTTGGCAGCAAATCTGTGAAGGAACAGAGGGAAATAATTACCTTCCTCTGGCTCAGGAGATGTCTTTCCTTTTAGGATTCTTGAAATGTGGGCAACAGAAGCTTTTACTTTCTTCTTCAGACTCTGCTCCACTGACTGCTCCACTGAGTGAGACCTTGCATATGGCTTAAAGAGTCCAGGCTTGCTGTGGAAGGAGCTTTTCTGCTTCCCACTGGAGTCCTTTTGGGAGCTATACATTTCTTTATGGCTCTCTGCCCCTTTCCCCGTGGCTAATAAGTTAGCTGCCTTTGAATCTTCGGATATTTCTAAACGGTTCTTCCTGTTCTTGTCTTCCTGTTCCCTGATGCACAACCTTTTATCCTTATGGAGATGTCCTGCAGGAGGGGACCTTGCCCTTTCACCAAGAAACATAAACCGTCTAGGAACTGGTTTGGGTGAAGGCTTCTTATAGCTCAGAAACTCAAATGGGAAATAAACAATGTCATATAAATCTGAGAAATTCAAATAGGCTGGCTCCACTTCTGAGATGTCAAATTTCTGGGGGCCGCTGCCAAGACTGGGTGTTTCATCTGACAGGTCTTTGATTTTCACCAAAGAAACTTCTGGGTGTTTGCCAGCATCCTTGACCACTGGCACGTGGATGGGTCTTCTTGCAGTGTCCAAGCTCTCTGAGGAGGAAAGACTCTCTGGGCTGGAAGGGGAGGTCTCAAATGCCAAGTCCTCCAGGTGCTCACATTCATGAGGAACTGTCTGTGCTCCCTGCTCTTCCAGGACTCCTGGCTCCTCACTCACAGCAAGGTAGGGTTCTGCAAGGTCATCCTGCTCAGTGACTTCTCCTCTTCCACCCTGTTGGGCAGAAGGGAAGGAGGTGTCCCTGTGTGCTTGGCTGCCTTTGTAGGACATCTCGCTGTGAGGAGAAGTGTGCCTCTTGCTTCCCTTCTCTCCAGAAACTGACTCTGCCCAAACATTCATCTCCTCAGAGAGGGAAACCATCTCATCCACCAAGCCCTCCAGCACAGCAGACTCCTCGTCACTGTAAAAAGAAGATCTGTGGTGTGACAGCTCCTGGCCGTGATGATCCCTGCGGAGCAGTGGCGGGGCAGCTTTTCCAGCATCACATCTTCCACTTTCTAAGGCAATGCCTCCACCCTCACCATAACCCTCTGGATATTCTTCATATTCCAGTTCATAGGCTGAAGCTGGAGCAATTTCTGGTTGTGAAGCAGTTAATGCACCTGAACTGTCCCTCTCCAGACCATCCGAAATCCCAGCCCTGTGCTGCTCAAGCACCCCATGGCCAGCCCTGGGGAGAGGAGCAGCCACAGCTTGTCCAGCTGCTCGGCTTCCACTTGCTGTCACAACAGATCTCATCTCCCTGTGAACTGACACCTCTGTGTGTTCTTGATTTTCACCCTCCCAGACCTGAGGGAGGGCAGTGCTTTGGGAGGACTCAGCCCTGGCTGGGTGTCTGCTCTCCAGACCAGCAGGCTCTGAGCCATGGCCTTCAGGAAACTTCTGGGGTTCAGCTCCTTCATGGGCCAAACTGGAAGCAACCCCTGTGACAGCTGAGCTTTTACTCCTCAGAGCAGCAAGCTTCTCCTTGCTGAGAGCCTGCTGTGCTCCATCAGGGACCAGAGCTGGCACTGATCCTGGTGGTGGGATTTTGGGAACAGTGAGCTGCTCTCCCTTCAGGACAGCTGCTGCTGTGTCTAAGTGAACAGGAGCCCGCTTGTGTGCTTGGCTTTCATCACCGTGGGCTGATGCTGGAGTGATTCCTGTAACAGCTGCTTCTGCATCTTCCAGGACAGCAGATCTCACATCTTTATGGGTCTTCAGCTTCTGAGGAGCACCTTCACCAACTGTGAGGGTACCTGGCTGTTTGCCCAGCATGACAGTAGCTGCTGGACCACTTTTCCCAGGAATTTCTTCACTTTTGTCTTTACATACTGGAAGTGATTCAGTTTCTGTTTGGTCTGTTGGAGCAGCAGAGCTCTCATGCTCCATGAGTTCAGGTTCAGCAGTGCCATGAGCAGAAGTCTTTTCATCTGAATGTTTCAGCCTTTTGTCTTTCCAAGGTGGGGCTGGGGCTGTCCTTTTGACAAGCAAGCTTCCACCTGTTAGATCTGGGGGGGTGTCAGTGGGAGCAGATTCCTGAGGCAGACACACACCTCCCTTACTCAGAGGAGAAGACTTTGGGGTGGTTTCTGACTGTGTGAGGGTTGAAATGAACTCTTTGCCCTCCTGAAAGGCAGAGTCAGAGGCACAGCCAGAGGCGGATTTACCCTCTATGCTCTCGTGTTTTGGAGCTGATGGTGCTGTTACATCTGAGTGCTGGGCAGTTGGAATGGGGCTTTTGCCTTCCAAACACTCAACATCCTCCTCAATCTCGGTGGCTTTTGACTTCTTCAGTAAATGCTTCCTATTCTCACTCCTGTGAGGTGACACTGGAAGTCCCTCTACCTGTTGTATAAGAGCAGGTGGGCACCCATTCCCCTCACAGTGTGTGGAGGGACAGGGTTTCTCTCCTGAGCAGTCCTTGCTGGCTCTCCTGGCGTCCCCTTGCTCTGCCGTGCCCGCAGAGCATCCCTTGCCAGGCCCCGCGGGAACGTCGCAGTGATCACTGCCTTCAGGGCAGCTTTCCTGGGACAACACATCACAGTCCTCCTCCAAGATCTCTTGCTCCCTCAGGGATCTGGAGGCTCTCAGCCTGTAGTCATCCAGGGAGCGGCTGCGGCTGCCACCAGCAATGGCAGGGTGTGGGGGCTTCCTGGCCGTGTCAAACGACGCGGATTTGGTCAAGGATCCCAGCAGACCTTCCTTGCGATCATCTCCTCCTTCTTCTTCTTCTTCCAGTTCAAACTGCTCAAGGAGAGGTTCACGGAGGCCACTGAGGGGCACCTTTGAATACCCAGCCTTCCGGAAAGTCCTCCTGGCTCTGTCCAGGTGCCTTCTGAACTCCCTGCCTGGTGAGGAAGGCGGCCTCGCAGGCAGCTCCGTTGCTTGGCTGTAGAAGGTGCTTTTAATGACACTCTGCCTGGGGACACAGGCAGATGGCTTCTCTGCCCCATCCCCTGCCTCTTCACCTCTGTCCTTTTCAGATGAAGGTGTGTCTGGTTTTTCTTTCTGGTGCACAAGCAATGTGCTTTCTGTGGAAGCCCTCGGGGATGAAGGCTCAGCAGCACCACTTTTTTGGGATGGCTCTCCCCGAAGGCTGGGAAGGAGCCTCTCCTCTTTCTCCTGTAAGATACTCACCATGAGCTCTTTGCTTTCTCTGGGTGCTTTATCCCCCACCTCAGCTTTCATTGAAGCATATTTCCTCCTCGTGGGTTTTACTGGTGGGATGGAGCTCTTGGAGTGCTCCCATTCACTTGCACGTTTCAGAGGCTCGGGATGGCTCGGGGCATCAAATACGGGCAAGTGCAGTTCTGGGGTGGAGCCAAAGTGCCTCTTTTTGGGGAAATTTGAGTTCTCGTTGTCTGAAGAGGAGCCACTGGTGCTGGATGAAGTGCTTTCCTCAATGAGGTGTCGGGAGATGGCCAGGGAGCTGTTGTCATGGGTCCTTTCCAGGATTTCTGGGATGGACCTCATCACCAGGATGGATTTGTAGCACATCAGGGAGCGCTGAGAAGGAAACACAGCACAGCACAAGGAGATGGGAACGCGGTGGGAGTATGGAAAGCAAACAAACTAAAATGAACTCCTGCACCCCTAAATACCACACCCATGAGTCTGATTAGACACTGCCACCCTCTGCACCTGTCACCAATCCAGGCTTCATTTTCTCTCCAAATCTTCTTCTTCACTGACATGATATTAAATTGGCTTTAGGGAACACACTTGCTTTGGTGACTGAGAGGAAACAGGACTCTGAGATTTCCAAAGTTAATATGGCCGCTCAAAACAGATGGAAATGAGTTTTTGATGGAAAACATCAGATGAGAGATTCGCTGGAGTAAATGGCTTTAAATCCTTTGCAATACAACCTAAAGTGACTTAGGATAGCAGAAGACATACCAAGTGCAGGAGATGGGATTCCTCTGCTTTAAATTCTGCCATGTGGGGCATCTCAGTTGAAGCTGGGCCTCTCCTTGCAGCCAGCAGAGTGAAACTGGCATGTTCAGAAGGCAATCAATCCAATTGTTTGAGAGAACTTCAGGAAAAGAGGCATTTTCTTGGCACCTGCCTGTAATTCAGCTCTGATTGCAAAGGCAGCTGAGGGCACCCAACTTAGACACAACCTTGTGTCTTACAGGCTCCTGCATGGGTTTCCAGGCAGTAAAAACCTAGATAATTAATTCCTGACACTTCCATCTCTCCTGGGCTTTTTCCCAAATCCCAGCCACGCTCAGATCTCTGCTGAGCTTGCTGTCCTAGCCCAAAAGATTTTCAAAGATTCAGGTATTAAATCATCAGTTATAATATTAGATTATTCAATAATTACAAATAGATATAACTAAACAGAATCAACACAGACTGGGGCAACTCACCTGCCACTTGCTCCGAGCCACAATGAATTTGAGCTGTTTGGTGTTAATGAAATGAGCTGCTTCAAGAGGGACGTTGTGCTGCCAGGTGGAATGAGAGGAAAACCACTGGTTAAAAAATCCTGATTTCATTTCTGGAGGCGTTTTTGTGGGTGTTTTTTTTTTCTTTTAGAATTCTCTCTTTACACAATTGTTTAATTTAGGAAAGTTTCAGTAGATCAAACGCTGCAGTTCTTTCATAGTTAAATTGCAGACAAAATCAGCTTTTCAGTGATTAAATCAAGCCCTGTTCAATACCTGTCATTAAATCCTTTTTGCTGTTGTTAATTTTTAGCTGTTTTCTTTAGTGATTTAAGGCTTTGAAACATAAACTTTGGTCTGCAAGGCCAGTTTCCTTTCTGTACTGATATGACAGAACAAGAGGGAATGGCCTCAGGTTGCACCAGGGAGGTTTAGATTGGATATTATGGAAAATTGACTAATAAAGGACCAGGACAAACTTACCATGAACCATTTGTGGGAAAGACAGTCCAAAGCACTTGGCCTGGATCTGGTAAGAGAACAGATTGAATTTGAGTAGGAAATCCCCTCCAACAGCAATCACTGATCTTCCTGAAGGTGCTGCTGCATGCTGACACCCCTGTACACTCAGGGCTGTGTCCTTGGGAGGCTGATTTGGAGCACAGAAGCTAAAAAGACACACAGCAGCTTCCAACTCAAGGTTTCCTTCCCCCGAGGGGAAAACATCCTCCTTTTTCAGTCTGACACTCAGGAAGAGCTCCTGGCTCTTTGCAGGGGCCCAAGGGTGTCCAGAGCAGCTCTGAGAGTGCCTTTGCCTCTCTAGGTGGCCAGAGTGAAAACAGCTTTGGCAGCAGGCAGAAAGAGTAGGAATGACATTAAAATCAAGTGCCTGTAAATATGCCTTCAAGCCAACTTTTGTACTTGAAGTTGCTTAATGAATGTGGTCAATGTTATTTAATTCCCTCCATACCAGTCTGTGCTCTTCCCACTCGTCTGTGTCATTCCAGAAACTCCTCAGCCCGGGGGAGGCAGGGAGCAAAGACATCACCACACCAGGGAGAGGCCATTTTGGCAAATATCTGAGTTGTGGGTTGGGTAATGGGGAATAATGAGGAAGAATTAGGGAAAAATGCATCACATCCCACTCAGCTTTCTACTTTTCAAACCGAATGATGAGCTGGGATGTGCCTGCTGAGACACCAAGAGCTCTGCACAGAGGGAGGCCCAGGAGGGCACTCACTTGGGGTGCTGCTGCAGGATCCCTCTCATGAAGTCCTTTGCATCTTCACTCAAGTGAACAACATCAGGAATGGTCCACGAAATTTCCCCGTTCTGGATATTCAGGAGAGTTTTCCTGTCGTTCTCCCCAGCAAATGGAGACTTGCACGTGAGGCTTATTTATGGAACACCATAAAATGAAAGGAGACAGGTTTTAGGTTTCTGGTTTCTGTTCAAATGATAGAAGCACAAATGCTTACACGGGGTTTTTAAATACTTGAGGGGCTCCGTGCCTGGGACCTGCAATGTTTGTGAGGAGCAACCAGGAAGTGAGGAAAACACAAAATAAATTGTCCTTATTATGGAAGGACTGAATGCTCCACTCAAATCCCTCACTTGAAAGTGCTGGAGGGCTCTGATGGACAAAGGGTTATTGAGGGAATGTTTCCAAGATTTATTTACCTTAAATATGTGATGACTCCAACAGCCCTGAGAAGAGAGGGAACACAAATGTCATTTTTGTCACTATTTTTCCATCCTTCTCAAGCCCCTCTTCCTGCCACTAGACACCCTGAAACAGCAAGATCACCTTCTCCTCACCTTTCAATAATAATAAATCCCAAAAGCTATTGGTTTTTTCCATTCATTTCCTCCCTTCAATATTTTTTTAATTGTTCTCAAGCAATCCTTAATTTTTAAAGCACAGATAGAAGAAAGGACTCAAAATAATTCATTTTTAAAACTTTTTTTTTTGCCTTTTCTAGAAAGCTCTTTAGGATTATTTCTGCTAGTTGCTGCCTGGAATAGAGATCATCTCCTCCAAGATGCTCCTTTGCATTAATTAGCAGAGTTCAATTATGGCTGAAAAAAATTAGAAGGAGCTTTAAAGAGCCTTGATGGCTTTTGGATTGTCAGCGTTCGCTTTCGGTTCCCTGTGTTATAATCACTGCTCCATTTACTAATTAACAGCTAATGGAAATTTAGGCCATTGAGGGCCTGGAAAAGCTTTTTGGGAAAATGAGAGATTACCAGATATCAGTTGCTTTTGACACTGGTGACTGGGAAACAATTTCTGGGGCAACAAACTCTGGAGAGCCATATTTGCTGTACTGGGGCTGCACAGGTGTGATCCTCTGGGCAAACCCAAAGTCACAGATCTTCAGGTCTTCCCTCTCAGGATAAACCATGAGGATATTCAGTGGCTGTTGAATGAAAAATAAATAAAAGGGGAATTTTTTCCTTGAGAGCAGGGAGTATTTTCAGTTGTAAGAATAATTCAGAGAACACCCAATGCCTGGCCAACACGTCATTGCTGATTACCTTGATGTCCAAATGAAGGATGTTGTTGTCATGAAGATATTTGATTCCTTCCAAAATTTGCTTGACGTACAGTTTGACCTAAGAATTGAGCCCATTATTAAACAATCAATAAATAAACAATTATTAAACAGGGAGAGTAAATGGGAGACTCCCTGATTTCACCAAGATTTGATCTTTAAAGGTCCCTCCCAGTCCAAACCATTCTATGATGTTTCCCTCTGAGAATTTCTCAAAAAAAAAAAAAAATTTTACCAATAAATATTGGACACCTAGATACTAGATGGGAGATGTGAAACATTTTGAAATTTTAGCTGTAGGATGTAAAAAAAAAAATCCCTTAGAAACCATAATTTCAGCTTTTCTTTTAAAGACAGAAATGAAGTAGATAGAATACAGTTACAGGGGGATAAAGTGGTACTAAGTGGAGATAGGAGCTCCAGATGACAGATAGCAAAGAAATTATGACAAGAGAGCAAATATAATCTTTTTTTTAGGCTGAGTGCAATCCTGGTGGTCAGATCCCCTGGCTGTTTGTAGCTATTCCCCAAAGAATCCTAACTAGCAATGAAAGTTGCCAGGAACACATTGTAAAAGTTGATTTTGCTTTGATGGATTATCACTGGTTCAAAGACATTTCTCATATTCCAAAAGGGAAATGCAGAAAGAACCAACTCTGGGCTTTCAAATGAGAAATTACCTCAGCTTCAGTGACCACGCTCTTCTTGAACAAACGGTCCAGGAGCTCTTCATTGGAGCATCTGGCAGTGGCATTAAGGGACAACAGAACCACACGAAAAAGCTTATTTTGACTCTGGAACCTCCTCCATCCAGCCAACAGCACAGTTCACCAGGTGATCTCAGCCTATGGGATCATCATGAAAGGCTGGTCTAAACCTGGTGTCACTTCTGCTAAAATCTGCCTGTTGATTTTGGGGTTTCTCTTCTGCATTTCCCTCGTGCTCACCTGGACTGGATCTCATGGAAACAGAGCTCATAACTTCCAGATGTTATAAAACACTAATTTTGGTGCTTAATGACTCATTCACACTTGTATATACAAGTCTGATTTTTCTCACCCAGCAGAAGCTGAGGATTGGAGTGGAGCTCTCACAGAGCTGTGCTGTCCTGCAGTGCAGAGAAGAATTGTGTGTGCCCTTTTCTCTCAGGAAAAAAAAACAAACAAAAAATGTATTAATTACTTAGATATTTAATAAATGAGCTCTACCCAGTACTTCCCAGCCTCTTCAGACAACTGCACAGAAAAGGATACAACTCCAGAATCAAAATCAGTGTTTTTCGTGTTTCAAACTCATCCAGGAGCCTGGTAATTCTGTCGTGGGACAGAGAGGCAAGAATATCCCTCTCTTGATGAGCTCTAGACTTGGTTTTGCTCCGCAGAGGGATGAATTTGGCAGCACAGGACACCCTGTTCCCTTTGTGCACCACCCGTTTCACGAAGCTGAAGCAGCCCCTGTGCAGGAATCGAAGGACAAACCCCGATCAGACCCGGACAGAGGTTTTCCCCCAGCCTGGCCTTTGGCAGCTCCCTGCTGCTCCGTGCTTCAGTTCTCCAGCACGAGAAGCTCATTTTGCTGTGTGTGAGGTGCTGTTGCCCTCTCCTGGCTGTCTCCAGCAGGAAGCACTGTGTTCCCATCGAGGGAAAAGCTGTTGCAGCTGATGCAGGCTCGTGCTGGTGCTCCTGCATCCCTTGGACAGACCAGATGTGACGGGCTTGGGATGCTCCCATTGCCAAGAAGCCACATCCAGGCACTAATCTGTGAGCCTCTGGATGTTTTTTCTGGTTGGAGCTGCCCCAGCACACCTTGGAGTGACATCCCACTTCTGCCTTTATTTACAGCTTCTCAGGATCCACCTCTGCCTCAGCAGCTCAGATGGGCAATGAGATATTCCCTGGAAGTGATGCTGTAGAGTTGGAAAATTCACTTACCTTCCAATCTCCTGCTTAACCTCATAATGGGAATGGAGCTTTCTCCTGGTGGCCACTTTCTTTCCTTCCTGGTCTTTCTTAGCTTTGGAAATGAAGAAAAACAAAAGGGTAAATATCCAGACAACACTGCCTTGCTAATAGTGTGGAAAGTTGTTACAGGACAATTTAAGGCAGGAAAAATTAGAGGGGTCTTCTAAACTTCTAAGGAGAATTAAGTGGAGTTGTTTGATAAGAGAATGTGTCAAAATGAACTTTGGGGTTGCCCAGAGAAGTGGCTGCCCCAACCCTGGAAGTGTTCAGGTTGGATGGGGTTTGGAGGACCCTGGGATAGTAGAAGGTATCCCTGCCCATGGCAGGGGCCTGGAATTAGAGCATCTTTAAGGTTCTTTCCAACCCAAACCATTTTGTGATTTTGTGATTTGATTTTATCCTGGATCCTGCCATACTGGCCATATATAAATGCTACAGAGAAACACAGAACACATTCCATACAGGTACCAGAACATGACTGCAACAAATTACACATTGCCATGGCAGTGGAGGCAACTCCTGCAGCTGAGAGGGTGGCATTGCCCTCACAGGTGAGAGGGTGGCATTACCTTCACGTACGACGAGCTCTGCTTTGCACAAAACCTCCCCTCCTGCATTTTTGGCAACACAGGTATAAACACCACCATCTTCCAGGGCAGCATTGTCCACAATTAAGAAATATGTTGTTCCTTCCTTCCCCTGATGGACCCTGTTGCTGTCTGCCAGCAGTGAAGTGCCCTGAGGGAAGGAAACGACATTTTGGCACTGGAAAAGCCAAGATGGAACAGATGTTTCTGCTCTTCTGATGCCTCAGGTTTCAGCTTTTATGTTTTCAGATTCTGTGCTGCTTCAGTGTGTGGGGCTGAGCTTCACATCAGGGGATGCTGAGCTCTCTGCACAGAGCAG
>JAYDZK010000113.1:2514664-2534076 GCA_034509185.1 Euphonia xanthogaster | reverse complement strand
TAGAAAGGAAAAAATGTTTTAAAGCCCTGACATTTTTTTTTTGCTTTTATTGTGGGTGTGATTCCATGAACAGCTTTTATTCTTGCTAAGTAAGAATATTTATTTTTTTAAGGAATTATCTGGAGTTTGAGGGCTGAAGGTTACTTGGCCTTGTCCTTTGAGTTAACAGTGGTGGAGAACAGTTATTCTGAATTGACACAGAGACAGCTTAGACAAGTGGTTATGGCAGAAGCAGAGGAAGAGTGGAAGGGTTGTCGCTCATCCATGATTTTTTAAAACAACAGAAAGACAAAAGAATTGTTCTGGCAAGACAGAGCCACATACACAGCTGGTTTTAGTCTCACAGAAGCTGCAAGGAGTCTGTCCAGGCTCCAGGGTCAGTGAAATGCAGGTGAACTTGAGGCACCCAAGCCTCTGGAAGTCTCTGACAGTTGGTTTAGGAGATTAAAGACATTTCCAGCTTGTTTATAGCGAACAATAAAATAAAGAAACCTCCCCACCAAATCAAAACCCAAATTATTCTCTGAACGTCAAGGAGGGATCTCACCCCACCTTCTCTCCCAAAAGTACTTGAAGCAAAACCAGGGAAAAAAGCCCAAAGGTGGAAAAGATCCCCTATTCCTTAATTTTGGGCAGGTGATGAACCAAAACTCTATTTCAGCCATGGTTTTCAAACACCTCCTGCTTCCAGAAAGACCTGCCCCAAACTTAGATCCAACCTAACCCCAACCCACCCTCCGTGGTCTGAACGCCCTCTCTCTTAATCTTCATCTGCTCAAAACACAATGACACAGAAAAATGAGCTTAAAAACATCATCACTGGCATGCTCAGTAATTTTCTGTCTCCCAGCTCCCAGGGGACATCTCCCAGCTTCACACCAAACCTACCATGGCCTCCAGCAGTCTGGGTTTGGGTGCTGGCTTCATGAACCACCACAGAGGGCTCGGCTGCTGCCCCCGAGGGCTCTGAGGGAGCAGAGCCAGGAGGGACGAGGCCAAGGCCACCATCTGCTCTCAGGCCTGGGGGAAGAGTCACCAGCAGGGACGCCGAGTCCAGCAGCTTTTTCAGGGCTGTCTTGATCTCCTTGTCAGCACGCTGCAGCGAGGCCTGAACAGAAGTCTCCGTCTCTGACTGGGGGGAACTCATTCCTACAGACAAGAACAACAACTTTTCTCTCCTCAGGGCAAAAAGGAAAGCAGCAGCACCATCCAACCCATGGAAATATCTGCCACCGTGTCATTTTCCCCTCCTTGAGAAGGGAGTTGATGGAGAAATGCTTATTCCAGCAAGAGGGAGTGTAGCTGAGGGTTAAAATAAGAAAACGCTTTGGAAAGTTGTATCTCAGCAGGCTGGGGACATTGTGCCACCTGTGTGAACACCTGGCCTGTTCCCAGGCAGTGGAACAAAGGATCCATCTCCCAGCTCAACCCGACATTGGCTGGTCTGTCAAAAATACCTTTATTAATCCGAGAATCACAGATGATCCTCAACGGGAAGGGATCCACAAGGATCATCCAGTCCAGCTCCTGGCCCTGCACAGTCACCCCAACAATGCCACCCTGATCCTGGGAGTGTTACCCAAATGCTCCTGGAGCTCTGGCAGCTTTGGGGCTGTGCCCGTTCCCTGGGGATCCTGGGCACTGCCCAGCCACCCTCTGGGGAAGAACCAACCTCTGGGTGAGACAATGAAATGAACCCATTGCACTGATACAGACCCTACAGGAAGGAAGATGTTATCTCACAGGGAAGGAAAAGGAGTGAACAGGAATCAGCCTCATCAGTGACCCTGGAGAAGGGCAGGGGCATGAAGGGAGGGCTGTTCTTTCTCATCAAAGTCTGGCAGAAAAGCCACTCCTTGCTCTAGGGTGATGTGTTTGTCCTGCTTCACAATGTCTGAATATGTCTGATGGGTTGGGATGGGATCACAGACTGTAGGAGCTCATCTCACCCAATCTCCTGCCTGATAAACCTCCCACAAATCCTGGAAAGGCACAACAAAGGGATGGATGTACCTAGGGAAGCCCCCACGTAATCATGAAGACAGAGAAAATGCAGGTCAGGTTAAGACAATGATCACATTCATGATGCACGTGCTCACCAATCAAGAGAGAAAACTCAAATTATCACATGGTTTGAGAAAAAAAAAGAGCATTTGGAATAAACAGCTCTGACTTGTTTAATGTCATTGACATTAATGAGCATGCCCTGTAGGGGTTTTGATTAGGTTCTTTTCCTTGCCTCAAGAAAGTCAGTTCCCACTATAGACCTGAGAAAATAAAGTTGAAGGCTATGTGTGGATGAAGACCTCTCACTTGATTTTTGTTTTCAATGATCATGATGGTGACAAAATATTTATTTCCTCAATCTGTCGATGGAAAAAAAGCAAGATTTGCTCACATGATGTCCCTGACTGCCCCTCAGTGTTCATCAGCACTGGGCTGGCTGGAAGACAGTAAATATTTTCCTAGAGAAATACCTGGATTCTCTGGTGTTCCTGCTGTGATTTCTGCCAGCTGGTGCTGTCCTGTGAACTGGGCAGCTGCCAATGAGTGAAATGATTGGAAAGGCATGAAACATTCAGTTAGGAAATGTATCCACAGGTGTATAGATACAGATCTAGAGTTTATATAGAATCACTGGTCTCTTCCATGCTCTAACACCATCACTTCCCTCCCTGCCCAAGGGACATTACACCACTTCCTTCTTTTGGACAGTGATTCAGGCTGAGGAACTTTAATATCCCCCAAGATACACAGACCTAACAAAACACCACAGTGATGACACCCTGTGATGGACAACCTCTTTCCCAGCTCTGAAATCTCAGCCTTGAGCATTTCCACCCCACGACTTCAGCCCATCCCCAGGAACTCAAGACTGACACATCTTTTGAAGCTCCAGTTTGGTCTCAGAGAAGGACCCAAGAGGATGTCAATCATTCAAGATTCCTGAGCTGGAAATGTCCCTAAAACTGGATTCTTTCATTTCAACATTCCTGAAACTGTCCATAAAAAAGGAGCCAGAGCCCAACTGCATTAATATTCTTGGACTGCAACCCAGTTCCTGCTGAAGTCAGCGGGAGAAGAGGATGAGCTGATGGAATATCAAGTGCTGTAACAAAGAACACAGAAACCCAACAAGTCCAGTGACAGCTGATGCAAGACTTTTATTGATTTAAACCTAGCATCTAACAGCATATCTTGCACTTGACTTTTTTTTTTTTTTGTGTGTGTTTTTTAAATTCTTTTTTGTATCTCAAGCAAACTGAAGTTTCCACTTTATTGATACCCATTTACCTCCAGGAATTTCAGTAAAACATTCACTGTATTAAAATCTTTCATACAGCTTTATCTTTTCATCTACAGGAAATAAATCCCCACACATCTCATTAGTTATCTACACAGTTTAATCACTTACAAGCATAATTTTTAACCTCTAGGAAAATATTTTGAAAGTATATGTAATGAACTTTTCATAAACCTTTCACTTTTTGAACAGAGCCCTGCATAGGATTTTAAAAATTCCCTTCAATTGATTCTCTTTTGCTTAAATATCAAAAGAAATTGTAAACAGATGTTAATTGCTTTGTGCTAATGAATCAAAGTATAATTATTTCTTCTATGACCATCTGAAGTGCAGCCTTAGAGATTCTTTAGAAAAACCTGAGTGTCAACCACACCAGGAGGAAACCTCCATGTTCCTTTACACATCCTCATTATCTTTTGTTTGAATATTACATTTTTGGAAGACAATCACAGGGCAAAATCTTTTCTCAGCAATATCTTCATAACTCTGAATAAAATCCACTTCCTTCGGTGGAATTATTCAAGATTGATACTGGAATAACTGTGATCAGAATCAGGCTCAAAATAAAAGAAATATTTTTAGCTTTGAAAGCATTTCCCTGTTGTGTGTGTGTTACTTTCCAATGTACAGTGCAATATATGAAAAAAGCACTAATATATATATCCATCGTATTGCTTCATTATAAAACAAACAGTATAAACCAAGGAGATGTTATAAAAAATGGGATAGTACCATAAAGGAAGTTTGATTTCCTTTGCCACTGGAAAAGCATCCTATATCATGAAGGTAGTGCACACGACATCCCGAGTGGATGTTGAAAGTGAAAGGCTGTGAAATCAATATGTTCATTTCAGTCAGCACAAGGTGCAGCTGCAGAAGGAAAAAACAATAACTTTTCTACAAGCACCTTTTGTGAATTCATTCCCTGTTGGCAGGAATATTGCCTCCAAAACAAGCTCCTCAATATCACCTGGCTGGGAAACCCTGAGCCAACATCATCCATTCCTTCCCAAGGCAGAAACTCCCTCCACCCTCTCTCCTCATGCTGCTTAGAAATTCAGCTGTGCCTGAGCATTTCTGGTTTCCCTAAACCCCAAAGGAACACTTCTACAGGGTTCAGCTGGGACAGGGTGTGGGGACTTTTCACCCCACATCTCTGTCACCAGAGAGGGCCAGTGCAGGGTCCTGCTGAGATCAGTGAGCTCCATCTGACTCCAGCTGGCACCAAGATTTGGGCCTGGGAGCTCATCTCTTTTCAGAGCAGCTTGTTGGAGGTCTGGGCTACATCCATTTTTGGTGAAGCCAACAGTGATGGGCTGTGCTCAGTGCACCTCAGCCTCCCCCTCATGCAGCATTCCTGCTGGAAAGCTCCAGAGGAGCCCCACAGTCAGTCCCTCTCTGAGGCATCTTGCCCTTCCTGGTTACAGTAAAATGATGCAATTGCAACTGGCAGCCCAATACATTGGGAACAGATCTATGTTTCAACTGAATATTTATGGTAAAGCTCTTTTTTCTCTCTTTTTTTAATTTAATCTGTCTTTGTGCTCCTGCTGCTTTGCCGTAGCTCAGTGGTAAATTCCTCTTATCACATATAAGGGACATCATGGATCAATCTGTTAGCAGGAATGTTTCACCACTGGCACATTCAGGAGAACAAATCCTCATCCGGTCATATTTATTGGCAAAGACTACATTTGTGGTCCTTTGAAGACCACATTTGTGGTTCTTTGTACTTGTTAATGTTTGATTGCAGATGCAGAAATTATGTTGTGCAGCACATTAATCTTTCAGTGCACGTTAACTGAATTATATTTCAAAAGATATGGTTTATAAATCCACCACACTAGAATGCAGAATAATGAAACCTACATTATCAGACAACTAGGAAGTGGACTTGAAAATATCAGTCACTTATAAAAGACAGTCTTTTTCACTTAAAGCAGAGGAGAACAACAAAACTCTTGCTTCCTCACAACAGTGGGACTCTCTCCACCGACTAGAGTCAAACTGGGATTTCAACCAAAAAAATGCCTGAGCAGCCCTTTGAATCCCTGGTATATGTAATATCTACTATATATCTCATTATATGGCAGAAGGTTAAAAAAATGCAACCAGACTGCGCATCTTGAAAGGTTTATGAAGAAATTTTGGTAGAGCTAATTGGTGTCGCAAGTGTAGAGCAGAGTCAAAGCACAGTGAAGCTTCATGAGCTTTGGGCCCTGTCCTGGGCTACTGAAGGATGCTGAAAAGCTTAGATACTTTCACCTCCTTGCCACACCAAAAACTGGCACATGAAAAAATTGTTAAGTTCATGGACAAAAAAAAATACACTTCTTCATCGATATTTCTGTCATAGGTAGAAGAATCAGGCTTTTCCTAAACCTCCCATCACTGCTCCACTATGGAATGATACATGTTCACCTAGATCAAAGCTTTTTAAGTTACAAACTGTTCTGACAGACTGTTCCCTTTAAGACTGGAAAAGCTTGACACATCATATTTAAATACATTCCCTTGTAATCTTTGCCACCAATTCCCCTCGCCTACAACAATTCTGATATATATATTTATTTATTTTTTTAACATAAAGCTGCTTTCTTCGGCGTTAAAAATCACGCTTGCGTCCGCTCAGCTCTGGGAGAGGTCTTCTGTGCTGATGTGCAAGGTGACAGGCTCGCCAACAGTCCCGTAGCTGAGGGTTCTGGTGGAAACTTCAGTTTTAAAGCTGGACTGCCCGTTGTCCGCGGAGCGCTGGAGCTCGGTGCAGAACGACGGCTTCACCGTGAAGGAGGGGCCGGGAGGCGCCGCGCGGGCGTCGCTCACGCGGAAGGAGATGTTGGAAGGGCCTGAGGACTTCACACCAGCCACCCGAGAGGCTGACAGGAACACGGCCCCGGGGACGTGCTCCTCGTACTGGCTGAAGAACCTCTGCCTGGGCTCGGGCACCACGGGCCTGCCCAGGCTCAGCAGCACCGGCTTGCCGATGGTGGGCTCGTTGATCTCCGTCTGCAGCACGGAGATCTCGCAGGGCTTCTCCCCCGTGGGCTTCTGATCCTCACACCTGTAGGTCTCGCCTTCCTGAGGGATGTAATCCTCCAGGTCCTCCAGAGTTAAGAGTTTGCCGTTGTGGGTTAAAATCTTGAGGTCCCGGGTGCTGATGTCGTCGGTGTGTGGCTCCTCTGGCTCGTCCACGATGACGTTGTCCTCTTCGGGAAGGATGTCCTGTATTACTTCAGGCACCTCCTCTCCAACAGGCCAAGACACATCCACTTCATCGAGCCCCTCCTTATCCTCTGGACTCACTGGGGAGAACAGAACTTGGTGTTGGTCTCCAGCAGCTGTCCCAAAACTGAAGACCAAAGGCTCACCCCCGCAGGCGAGCAGAGGGGAGGCGGCGCCTGACCTGCAGTCAGCACGTGGTTCCTGAGGGCAGCTCTTTCCTTCAGTCCCATAATCCATAAATGAATCACTTCCTAATTGTTCCGACCCACATGGGGAATTTCTCTCTTCGCTGCTGACTTGAGGTCCTTCCTGCTCGGTCGCATACACCAGAGGCTGGATGTCACCTTCAGAGAGCCCCTCATTCGGCAGAGACTTTGACTGTTCCACCAGTTTATTGTTGGAGTTGTTTGTGTTTGGATCATCTTCTGGGGAGCGCTTCGGCCTTGAGCTGGGAAAAGTGAACGTTAACACCCCTGACTCATCTTTTTCTTGTTTTACTGGGGAAGAACCTCTTTTCCTTGAGGGCTTTGGTGACTTTTTCACCTTGAATTCAATTATTTCTTCCACTTCGACCCATTTGGGCTTTTTCTCTTCCACTGTGCTCTCCACAACGACATCTCTCGACGCTGCCCCTTGCATGTCCTCGTGTTCTGTGACATACAGCCTGGGAACAGCAGCAGGCTTTGGTGCTGCCTCCTGGTCCTGTCTGTGGACAGGCTGCCTGATCTTGGAGACATAAACCGGCTCTGGAGCTGGCTCCGCCCGCGGGGAGCGGGAAGGAGAATGACCTGAAGGAGAACGTGCAGGAGAAACCCTTCCCCTTTGTCTTGGGCTCTTCACCACCGTGGTTATGGTCTCCTCTCTGGTGGCAGAAAGGGGTGGAGTTGGCGGGAAGATGAGACTTTCGGGGGAGCCCCACTCCACCAGCACATGCCGCGGTCGGCCGAGGGCGCCGCGCGGGGTTAGTTTGGGGTGAGCATTGCAGCTTTTGGGGAAGTGGTCATTTTGGGAGGGACACACACGCAGAGCACACACCCACATGCCCGTCTCCACTTCCTGATGCGGGGAAAGCCCCTAATCCAGTGCCCTTTTTCCCTGGGAAAGCCCCAGCTCCATGAACTCCTCAGGTGTGAGCACACAACGAGCACGTCCAGCTGAGAGATGCTCTGCTGGGTGCTGCTGTATTTCATGTGCTTGTGTTGATCACCTACTCTGCTGCTTTGGACCTCCCCAAAATTGTAAACACTTAAAGACTTGAACCTTTTCCTGAGTATCCTTGGCTGAAATCCTAATTCCATCCACCTCAATGGCTAAATGCCCTTTATTGCATTGTAGGGTCAGTGTCTTCTTAATAATATTTAATTAATGCAACATATCTCTCTTTTTTTTTTATTACAGCCTCTTTTGAGACCAGAGATCTGCATTGCCACATGCAGAACAGTTACATTGAAAGGGATTAACCTTAAAATGTGGATGATCAGGAAAAGAAAGTTAGAACATCTCCTGCACAAGTCATCTATGCCAAAATGAATTTTTTTTACTCTTCACAATACCATTAGTGCAGACACAGCCTGATTCTACTGCTTCCAACAGACACAGGAATACCAAGCCAAACTGGGAGACATAATTATGATTTCTCAGTATATTTCTGCTGGCTTTACTTTAGATTTTTTGACTGAAGTTGGGCTGGTGGTAGATGCCTCATCCCTGGAAACATTCAAGGTCAGGCTGGATGGGCTCTGAGTAGCCTGATCAAGGTGAAATTGTCCCTGCTCACAGCAAGAGGTTGGACTAGATTATCTTTAAAAGTCCCTTCTAATCCAAGGCCTAAACCCATACTTAGCGTGCAGTTTTTCCTGCAGGTTTTTCCTGTGTTGTTTCTTACCTTTATTTTAGGTAAATACATTTCTGCCAGTGTTTTCCTGGCCAGCACAAGGAAGCCAATGCTCCACATCTGCTCCAGTGGAAATCATAGCAAAACTCATTTCATTTCTGCGTTGAGATTCTGTCCCTACCTCCAAGGAACAGGGTTAAAAACAAAGAATTAACTGAATGGTCAAACAGTGGCCTGAACTGAGATTAAGAATAGAGACAGCAGCTTTTTAATTCCTCTCTTCCTCCTCACCATTCTCCAGTCACAGCCACTTGGAGCTGAAGGCCATCCCCTCTGCTCCTCAGGCATCTCTGCTCTGACTTTTGCCCTTGAGAATGGAGAACCTGTTTATAGCCACCATGGAAGTCTAATCCTTTTGGATTTATTGCAGCCTTTCTCATCTTCCAGTCTTATTTTTGAAAACTTTTACTTCCTTCTCCTCTGGAGATCAGGTTTGTTTCCACCATCAATCTCTCCCTTTGAGGGCATGGTGGAGTCCAGGACTGGATCAGCTACAGGGAGATTTATTTCCTTGCAGAGCTCCCTCTTTTCTGCTCATTTGCACTGCTTTACTCTTTTCTCTAAGTTTTCTGCAGTTTTTCCATAGACCTTTAAGGTCTGTGCAGAGCCTTCCTACTGGCCATGGCATCTTTCTGAATTACACACAATTAAATCATTTTAGATGAGAATGAATCCTTGTGTGCTTGCAGCAGACCATGATCTATGTTGCAAAATTAAAATGGGTTTTTTAGGGTCTGGGATTTGCATATATGGACATTGTTCAACCCCATCTCACAATGAGCTATTATTTTCTGCTAGTAGTTTTAAAGCTGTTTCTATTCATCCACTTGCTACAGGTTAAGAGTTGGAATTTTCCCTTTCAGAATTATTCCCAAACTTTCCTCCATCACTATCCCAATTTCAGCTGAGGTCCACTCTTATTTAAAGTTCATGACCACAAAAGGAGGGGAATTTCTGCCTAAGATTCCACTCCTAAATTTACCAAATTCCTTTGAGGCTGCAGCCCTTGATTTAGGAATCCCTCCTGGAGCTGTCCTGAACAACAGCCTATGGAACTGAGGTCTCAGAAATTTAGAAATCAACTTAACTGGTGGTATTTTGTATTAATGAATATTATTTGATCCACCAGTATTAATGCTGCTGCTCCAGATACAGGCACAGAGATGTGGTAAAATGAAATGTACCAAGTTTTAGATGTGGACTGGCTTTGAGATTCCCTCCTGCTCACAACTTTCTCACAATATTTCCAAATGTGATATTAAAAATAAATAACTCTCTGTTCAGTTGCCCCAGTCTGAATCCTGGTCCTTGAGGCAGTACAGGCAAAAACACTTCATTTTCTGGTTTTTGCAGGGTGAAAAAAGATCTAATGGCTGGAAATTTAACTGAGTTTATCTGCAGCTTCTGGGAGGCAAGACTTATGACCACTATATAAACCACTGCCTCCAAAAGGGCCAAGTGCCTGAGTCTAAAGGAATAATCCCCACAGACAACAATAAAAAGGATAAAAGGTAAGCAACTCTAAACCATCCTTCAGCTGCAATGTTATGTCTAACAAAAATAAAATACATCCACTTAAGCCTCTTATCCAAGTCAAGGGCTGATTTTAGAATAGTGCAGCACTTGAGGGAAAGCATTTCCCCAAAATATCCATTGCATAACTCCTTCCTGCCCTCAGGACATGGTTGGAGTGGCTGGGAGCTGCTCTGAAATCCTGTCCCAGGTCAGAGTCCCCCTTTCCAGCACATGAAACAATTTTATTATGTATTTTTCTATGGTACTTGAGAAGATAAATTAAGATTTTCATGGCTGCTTGGCTTTTAGGCTGTGTATGACTGAGAAAATACTGCTTTTTGCAGTCATTATTCTTTGTATTTTATAGGCATCCAGTATAAACTAGGCTCAAAGTATCTAAAAAGACCAAGTCATCAGGACAATTATTTATATTAGAAATATAGAGATAGAAGGGGATAAAAATATTCATCTTCCTTCTGCTTCATCATACAAGCCTTTCCTGAGAAAATCAAAATAAAGCCAGAAGAAATCACTCTAAGTTCTGAGATATTTGTTTAATTGGTAGATATTTTCAGGTAAACCATTTTCAGCTTGTTTTTTTTTTTTTTTCATTCAACACTGAAAGTCAGGCTCTACCTTCCCCAGCTCTTGTGAAACTCTACCAGCATTAGGAGGAATATTTTTCCTGTGTAATATCAAAAAATAAATGTCCCAGGCTGTGTCTAACACCAGTGCTGCTGTTTTTGGAAAAGAACAAAAGGACTTTTCTTGAGGTGGTCACTTGGCACAGAATTCTGTGGGATCTGGGAATGAGCACACTTGCATGGCCAATGGACACAAGCTTGTTATTGGATCATGCAGAGGCAGCAAGGCAAAAAAAACCCCACAAATGTTACCCAAAAAAAAAAAAAAAATCAGCACTTACATGATGATGGTTTTCTTGGGCACTTTAGTCTCTTGTTCAGTGACTACAAAGAGAACAGTATGAACAGCATGGGGTTAAAGAAAGGCAAAAGCTGAAATGATTAAATTATCTTTGCTCAGTTCATCAACATAAACTGGAGTGAAACATAACCAACTGTACCATCCCATCCATGCTTTCTGTGGTTATTTCCAGCATCATCTTTAGTGTTGCTGACCAGGAATGAAAATCCAGAATTCTCTCTGAACATTTGGCTTTGGAATTAAATATTTTGTGGAGAACGATTTGGCAAAAACTGCTTATTCTACCATTTTTGTTTGGCAGGTCAAAGCTAGGCAACAAGGTCCTTATTTAATTTTTCTTTATCCTATAATAAGGTAGTGAGGGTGTCAGAAACCTGAAAATGCCTCAACCTGGAAAATCCTGGAGAGCTGAAATTCTTTAAGCTGTAATTTCACTTCCTAGGAAAAAAGAGTTCCCCAAACACTGGATTGTGGCCAAACTTTTGTGGGCTGGATGCAAAATCCAACTGATAAATATAAAAACTAATATCATTATCATCAGTAGTGAAAATCAGCATAAAAAAAATACCCAAACCCCAAATCCTAGGAAACCAGGAGAGCCCAGTGTCTGCTCCATCTCTTTTTTTTCTGCTCTAATTTGCAATTTTTCCTGACCCTTCTCCCATAACCAACTGGAAGCTGTTGATGAATATCAAGATCAAAAGTTAAGATTTCATGGTGTTGCAAATATTCCTTAAAACTGACATTTTTAAAAAGTAGGAAGATCCTGTTTGAAGAACTAACTGAGATTTTCAGCAGGTTTCCCATCCTCTCCACTGGAATAAAATTAAGATACTCTTTGACCAACACTGCTTTGAGCACACTCTGAACTGCTGAACCTATTTCAGATCTAGGAAAAAAAAAAAAACATCAGCAAGCCCACTTTTTATTTAATAAACTAGCAAAAAATCTAAAAAAACCCCATAATTTAATCTCCAGCAATTGGTTTTCAGTTTTCCAGCCAGCCTATAACAAATAAGCTCTGGTAATTTTCAGTCAGTGCAATTTAAGTGAACTGTCCTTAAAAATATCTATAAAATCACAAAGAGTTCTTGCCCAGGGAATCTACTCTGTATTATTTAATAAGTGGTGATTAGTGCTGATGTTTTCAATGGTGCCCCCAAACCTGCATTGACTGGAAATTAAAAATGCATTTACAATATTAAATGGAATACTTTAACCTAATTTTCCTTCCACTTCACTTCCAAGGGCTCTTCCCTGCCTCAGGTAAAACCACAAATTTGACCATAATGAAAAAGAATTTTGTGCAAATATTGATGTTCATTTCTGACCTAGAGCTCATGGTTTTTTTTTTCAGAGCCTTGTCTTGTTTATGCCTGTAAAAATCTGGAATCACTTCCCAGAGGTTCAAAGGAGTTGTTGCAGAACTGGGTGAGTTTAAACAAAATCTGTTTGGAAATTTGAGTTTACACTACCTAAGTAAGTAAAGAGCAAAATTATTTTCAAATATCTATCCCTGGACACAATTACAATATACCCATTCACCTATCCTTAGTTAATATTTTTTTTTAATAACTCAAACCTTGTTTTAAATGGTGGAATTATAATAATACAGTGATGGCAGAAGAACTGAGTGCTCAAACAATTTACCACACTCAGGTTAGAGATTTTCACTGAATTTTTAAATCACTATTCTGCAATTTTCAAATAACTTTTAGAAATCTCATTAAATAATATGAGATTAATCCATACTCACTGAGCATATGAGTAAAAACACTGAAGTTCTGATGGAAATGTTTTAATTAATTGGATTATACATCTGATAATAGGTTATTTCAGCAACAGTGTTTTTAGATGAGAATTAAGTGATATAAACTAAATAACTGAACAAATTTAATGAAATCTCACAATGTCTGTAAGAAAAAGTCTCTTTAATGGTTGCTCTATTAATGTCTATTCTCGAATTCGTCCCAAATGACACCAACTGTGATATTTCTATTTGTAGTGGATGTCAAAGAGATTCAATATTCAAAAATTCAGCAGGCCTGGGATGAGAAAGCTGAAAATGGCATTTAATAAATTGTATATGTGCTGTCCGAGGTGTGAGGGAGGATTTGAGCAATCCTATATTGAAGGATAGAACCACATGAAAGTAGGATGAGAGAATTTGGGTTTCTTTTCTTTCTTTTTGGTTTTCTTTTTTTTTTTTTTTTTGGTTGTTGTTCTGGTTTTTTGTTTGTTTGGTTTTCGGTTTTTTTTGGTTTTTTTTCCTGTTGTTTTTCCCCGAGAGGAAAATATTCTGCATCCATTTTTAGCATTTTTTAGGATTTATCATTTCAACTTTTCAAGAGCATTTTAGGCAAACAGCTTTGCAAAGCAGGAGCCCCTGATAAGCAGGTTAAAAGCTGTAAGCATTAGGGACAGCCCAGACATCTCTTTGGTTAATAGATTAAAACATTGGCTTACAAGTGATGGAACACTGAGGATGAGTGAGTTCTCCTTGCTCTGGATGGATGGAAGGTTATTTGTGGCCTTTATTACAATTTTTAAGTCTCTTTTCTCCACTCACAGAAGCTTAAACCTGTTTTTGCTGCTCAGTTCATGCTGACATGAACCAGAGGAGCACTGCTCTGTTTTCACTTCCTTCTGCTACACTTGGAGGCTAATCTACAAAACCTGACAAGAACTGCTAAAACTAGTCCTAAAATGAGCAATTCTTGCAATCCTTGAGGTTGGAAAAGACCCTTAAGATCACTGGATCCAACTGCTAAGCCAGCACTGCCACCTTAAACCCTGTCCCAAGTGCCACATCCACAGATCTCTGAAATCCCTACAGGGCTGGTGGCTCAACTCATGAATATAAGAGTTTTTAAAATTCTATAAATGGGATCTCTCTCAAAAATACCCCACCAAAAGCTGTACAAACAAACAAAAACTCCCAAACCCAAACAACAAAAAGGCTCAACTCCTGCAGTGACTGACACAGCTGCAAAGGCCTGAATTTGCACTGGAAACCCTGTGGCCTGGCCAAAAATGAGAATAAACCATGGTGATAAGAGAATAAAAATGGTGATAAGAGAATAAAAATAACAAGGTAAATACCCTTATCATCACCCTTATCAGGGAACATCCCACAGGGGGCAAACTCCCGTGCCCTATTTCTTCAGTAACACTGAGAGATCTGATGCTTTTCTGTGTTTAAAGTCTTCCTTGTAAGAACTTCAAAAGTATTTTGGTGATTTTTAACAAGGTGACTGCTACAAGGCAACTGAAGAACCTGCCCAAGGCTCTGCATGAAATCTGAGGCAAATCTGTGTTGGAATTATTGTTGCCTGGCTGCAGCTGCTTTGGGAATTTTTATTTATGGCTTTGTCTCCACTCCTGTACCTGACTCCTCCCCTTGTATTGTCTTGTTCTAGGTCCTGACCTGCCCATCCATATGGAAATGCAACACCTTTCCAAGGCACTGGGCTTTGCTTTTCTTGACAAATAATCAAGTTAGTGAGCCTGGGTGGATAAATCACACCAGAACATGCCAGAGCACATCAGCCCAGGTGTGCAGGTTAAGCAGCGAGGTGCAGAGCAGACACAGTCAAAGGGAAGTCAAAGAGAAGGATCTTCTTTCAGCTACACTTTAAAAAAAGTGTCTCAAATTCTTCCAATATCCACAGAAAGAGGATTTTTTAAGCAACCCTCCATTGACTTCAGTGCAGCGACCAGGTGTGGCTGAAGGCAGATCTCAGCTCACAAGGGATCCCTTAGTCCAGTGGTTTCCATCCTTTTTTGGATTTGGTCCATCCAAGGGACCTGCAAACCCCCATAATGTCAATTTAAACCAAAGAATTTTTGGTTTTGATACCCATGGTCTTGGACTGAGGACCATCACCAGCTGCAGCTCAGGGGCTCATAAAGCACTGGACTAATGGTATCCCAAACCATGGGATTGGTTCAGCAGAATAAACAGTACAGAAAGGCAGGAGGATAAAAACTAAAACAGTTGCCCCTTGGGTGCCTCATGAGACCCAGACAGTGGTAATTTCACAGGGACAGAGATAAACCAGGTAAAACTCAGACCCAGGAAGCAGACACGGGATCTATTTCCTGTCGTGAGAGCAGTAATGTTGTCCTCTTGGTGAAGCTACAAGTAATCCTATTTTCACAAATAGGAAGGACTGTGAGGATGGAAAGAGCCTTGATGAGATCCACCTGTCCTCCAGGTCTTTGCCAGATGAACCTGATTTTTCCCCAGGCAGATCAAGGCTGGCTACTGATTCTCAAGAAAGCAACGAGTTCCCTCCTCGGTCAAGTGCGTTATGCCAAATTCATCCCTGGTGCCATTCTGCACACAACAATCCTCTTGCTCCATGGGTGAGCCTATTTTCTCCTCTGGCCTGAAGCAGATCTCCCTCTGTTTCTCCCTGGAGATGACTCAGGGATCTATTTTTTTTTCCCTATTACTGAGTTCAAGCAATTGCACACATCACAGAACAAATTTATTTCATGACATTTCTGAAGCTTCCAGGCAAACTCCAATTATATTCCTGTAACCAAGCTCACAATGATTTTTTGTTTTTGTTTTTGTTTATGATTACAGAATAACAGCAGATGAGAAATTTGGGGCTGAACACACACATTTGCAACCCTCAGAGCTGAAAATGCTCCTAAAATTTTATACAACCCTTGTTTGCTTTTATAGCACCTGAAGTAAACTTCATCAAGATACACCAGCCTGACAGAGATTTATTTGTGTTCCTCTACATCCTGCACACAACTTATTTTTCTCTCTTTGGGGCATAGAGAAGAAAAACAATTCAAGTACTTGACGGTTTATTTGGCTGAAAAAATTCTAGTGTTTCTACACTTACAGCATCCTCCCTGTAATGCTTTTTGATGGGACTCTGGGAAAGAACTAAAAGGAAAACATGTTTAAAATGAAGCCAAGAAAGTTCATAGATGAGAATGCTGATCTTGACAATTTATTGTGGATGAATCCTCTAAATGTAATAGCACAACATTTGTGTCTACAGAGGGCTGGCCCAAAGGTCCAGCCTGACCAGGGTCCTGTCTCAAACAGGGCCAACAGCAGAGGACTGTAGAAAATGATGAAAAAATATGAGTAGAGGATCATTTATCCCTGAATATTATTCCAGACTCCAGCATTTTCTGCCCAGCAGCTTCATGAGTCAGAATGTTGGCTCTTAATGGAAGTTGATAATGTCAATTATGCCCTTGAACTGGGTTCAACACACTTGAACTCCTGTTATTATCACAAGACAGTGTGGGAATGCCAAAGCTGAGGAAAGAAGGTCCAAGAGTTGTTGGTAAAACTCTGGCTTTTGTTGACCATGCCTCCACAGAAGCCTGTAAAACCAAGGTTTGCTGGCATGGAAAGGCCTGTGCCTATCCCAGTCCTCTCTCTTGCCCTCCAAATCTGACCCTTATCTATTGAAGGTGGTCCCTTGGCTGCATCACCTCCTGAGCTGTCCAAGAGAGACAGGGCTGGCTGGTTCACACTCAGCCACACAAGGACATTTATAAGATGCACAAAGAGTCAATTCCCTACGCCAGGAAATGCTCCCTAGGGAGATGTAGCCACGGATTTAAACTGGGCTGTGATGGGTTTACAGCAAGCACTAACACACTCTGTGTGGAAATCCCTGAGATAAGCAGTAATCCCTGGAACTTTAGGAAGTAATGACTAAAAGCTGTGAAGAAAGATGCGCTTTTGGGTGGGTGTAAAATGAATTCTTATTGCCCTACCAATCCAGGTGAAACTGGCAGGGAAAAAAAGGAACAGGCTCTATGGCTGTCCCTGGACAGTCCTAAATAATGGATGAACTAATCATTGCTCAGGACACACTGCTGTCAGTTCTGCTTTCCCAGGCATTCCCCATGTCCTTCGGTGGTTTTTCAGGAACAATCCCAACACACCTCCACCTTTACTCAGGGGCCCCTCTAACATTTCTGCCAGGCTGACACACATTTCCAAGTTTTCCAACAGCACACAACATTTCTTTTTTGCACTAGTGGTGGCGAGACAAACCCTTCATTTGCTCCTCCTTTTCCATATAATGCATTTACATTATATGAAGTTGATTTTCCAGGCTTGGAAATCAACAGATGATGATGGGCACAGAGCCGAGCTGCCCTGTGCCCATGCACATCTCCAGAAGACATACAGGTACATGGACACCAACAACCAACATGGGTAAGATGGCAAAAAATACTGGAATGTTGTTGTTTTTAGGGCTGGTGTACGTACAGAGCTGGGCAAGGGTCGTACCTTCAATGGTGATGGCTTGGTCTCCTCTCCTCTCCTGGGTCAGGGCTGCGGCGCTGTGGTGGTAAAGCTCTGCTCCACTTTTGGCAGACCCTAATCTGTTCATCAGCTGGAGAGAATGGTGCAGTGCCAAATGAAACACAGGATTTTTTTTTTTTTTTTTTTTTTTTTTTTTTTTCATGCGAAAACCCTGCCTGTGCTACCCTTGGAAATTCAGAAATTCAGTGCTGGCAGAAATGGGTGAAGGTGTGAGAACAGTGCCAAGCTGGAGTTTGAAGGGATACTTTGCTGCTTGATGGAGTTCGTGGTCTTTTAACAAAAATTATCCACACAGACAAGTTACAGCACATCTGAAAACTTATTTACTTAATCACTGGGTGTTTGCTTTGCAGCCTGGGATTTGCTCCTCGGGTAACTCTGTCTCTACCTACGGGCCCAGATTCCTGCTGCACACACACTTAGGTGGCCATAAAGGGGATTTTTTTTGTTTAGCATCCAATAGCTACTGAGTTTTACTCAACCAAGGGAATACTGGACCTTAGGATCTCGGTCAATGGCAAATACAAGGTAGCTTGGTTTTGCTAAAATTCCAGTAGAATTCTTTAAAGTTTATCAAACTTCCTAAATATTTCTGTGAGCTGAACCATTTACCATGGAGCAGCTGACCCACACTAATTTCCTAAACCAACACCAATTTCTTTTATTGCCAAGCCCTTAGAACTTCTTTTGTTTTATTACAATGAATGCATAGACTATGACTAATTTTCATAAAATATCTTACACTTTTAAAGATTTATCAGCTACTTCCATGTATGCTTGCTAAACAAAACAGTAATTACAGTGCTTTATCCTTCTGTTTCGACTTAATTTCTTTTTTTTTTTTTTTTGGTTCTGGTGGGTTTCTTAGTCATAATTTAAGGACAATCCAGAAACAAAATATCACATCAGAATGGTCACAATTTTTTAAGAGTTTCCTCTAGAGATCTAGATCTGAGTATAAGCTTCAGAACAAGCTCTGTCAATTCTTACTTGTACCAACTGTAAGCTGTCAGGTCAGAATATTCTGGAGCTTTTGGACATTCACAATCCAGATCTAGCTCAAGACTACTATAATATTCTTATGAGCAATTCCTCAGCCATGGGTCTCTCCCAGAAAAATTAATTCTCCTGCCTGTACCATTTCAGATGACAGATATTTAAATATCTCCAAACTTACCTCACATTCATAGTGCCCCATGTCTTCATTGGAAGGGTTCTTGACCACCAGGACTGCGATGCCACTCCGTGGTTCACTGAAAGTCTGGTATTTACTGGTGTCCTTCAGCAGCACCCCATCCTTGTACCACCTGAGTGGGAAAACATGGAGCATAAGCCAGGATAAATTATGCAGCATCAAGAGGTCCCCAAGATCACTGATCCATCCATCAAACAACTCTGGAGTTGATCCGTAGACAAATATTTGGATCCTGGAAGGGAGGGCTGCAGGTGGGTAGATCACACCTGGATAGAAACCTGCACACCTTTATGAGGTTATTCCCAAGAGATCTCCTCAGTCAGTGCTGGAAAAGGGCTTTAAATGATGACAAGATTTACTGAGCTTTTTGTCTGAATTCCTGATAAAATCAAGTCAGGCGTAAGGCAGGGAGGATAAACAATGATAAAATGTTTTCCAGGGCTCTAGATTGGACAGGGTCCTCCTCAGGGTCTATCTGCAGATATTTCTTTTCAAATTCTAGCTAGAATTAATTGCTGAGAATCTCAGGAATGTCTGGATCATGAAGAGCCAGCACTGGGATGGGGTTAAGATAGAAGACACAGTAAAGAAAGGTCATAAACTCAAAATTACTTTTCTGACTATGCAAAATGGGAAGCCAGGATTTGTTCCCATGTGAGCTGTAGGACTGACCTGATCTGAGGCCTGGGTGCTCCTTCCACAGTGCAGGTGAATTGGACATCTTCACCCTCGACAAGATAAGCATTTCTGACCTTGTTCACAAACCGTGGGGGCACTGCAAAAAGCAAAGGTAAATGTGACTGGTAGCTGCAGATAGGAACAGATAGGAAGGGCATGTCCCTGACCAGATAATTTATCTAATTAAATATCCTTTAGTATCCTTTAGGTCTTTAGTATCCTTTATCCAATAAAGGATACTAAAGACCAATTTTTTTGACCTAAAAACAGCTGCCAGCACCTGTATATATATATATATATATATATATATATATATATATATATATATAAAAAAATAATA
>JAYDZK010000113.1:2463084-2501698 GCA_034509185.1 Euphonia xanthogaster | reverse complement strand
CTCTTCCGATCTGCCGCCGCCGGGCGGCAGCCCCCGGGTGAGCCCGACAGCGACACGGGGCAGCGGAGGGGCCACCGGAGCGCGGGGCTGGGGCCGAGCGCGGGGTGGTCTTGGTGGTGTTGCTGCGGGGGGAGAGACCCGCGTTGTCGTGGGAGACGCTGCCGGGGTGTGAGGGGCCAGCCCCTGGTGTGAGGGATGTTGCTGGGGCGCGAGGGATGCTCCTCCGGGGTGGCCGACGCTGTGCTGATGAAACAGATGTTCCTCAGGCATGACAGACATGAGTTCACGAAACAGATGTTACTCCAGTGAGGTGGACCGTACTGTGAGCACAGGGATTTTACTGTCAGAGGAGGAGGATCCTTTCCCTGCGTATGAGCACAGCGGCTTTCGTGTGAGCACCCAGTGTCCTTCTCACCCGTGTTGTGTGGTGTGGCTGCATGTGCCAGCACAAGCCATGGCATGTGGCATGGGAAAGGGTCTTTGTGGTCTTGGAAGTACAAAGGAGAAGTGAAAGTGTGCCCGGTTTCACAGGACCAGGGCATGAGCATCCCAGTTATGTCTGTGACAGACACGCTCTTTTATGAAACTTGGTTTTTCTTCTGGGAATTGGGGTGTAATACTTCCCTTCTTAGTGATGTGAGTAAAACAACTTCCCCAAACATATTTTTGTGTGCTCTGATGTACTTTATTGCCCCATGTTTTTGATAGTTTTCCTCTGCCCATTCCTCTGCCATCAGGTGTGTCCCTGGAAACTCTCCCTATCCAACTTTAACCTATCTCTTCATGCATTCCTGGCTGCCCTACAGTGCATCATCATCACCATCACTCTTGCCACATACTCGCCTGTTCACCTTTGGGGTCGGGGTTTTTTGTGACAGAGCTTTTTCTTACACATGTACTGGCACTTAAGCTCTTACTTAAATTTCTTCATAGCCAAAACCTTGGGTGCCTGTGCATGGTGTTGTTCCTTGTGTGCACCTGCACAATTCCACTGCAGTCTGCTCTGCTCCACTCACCTGCATGTGAGGACTGTGTGCATCAATGCTTGTTTATCTGCCTAGGTGTTGAGGGCTCTTTCTTGGTGCCCTTTATGAGAGCTTTTGTGCCCACACAGCATCGGGCACACACAAGGTCTGTCTCTCCTTTACACTCGTCTTCGTCCGTCTGTCCCTTTGGAGCCCCTCTGGTGCAAGCACATCTCCAGAGTGTCCCCAGCCTTCCCCACACCACAGCAGTGCTCAGGTGTGAGCCTGTCAGGGCCCTTCCTTCCCACATTTGCTGCTGGGCATCGACACGTGAGTTGAAGGGACCACTTTTTCTGATGGTGGCACTTCCACCTGCAGGTGCCTGTCTTCTGTCACACAGGTGCAATTGTAAATGGAGAACCAAGCTGGGTACACGCTCTTCTTCCCAAAAGAGAAAGAGGTGGGCTTTCTCAAGGTTGGCAACAGAGAGACAGACTCCTCTTAAACCAGTGTCCTGTGCATGGACACCTGGATTTAGCCAAGGTAAAGGTTAGCTCCGCAAGAATTCAGGTGGAATGTTTTTCACCCCAAACATCCAGGGTATGGGATGAATTGCCATGTGTGCAGAGAAGCTAGCCCAACTACTTGGGGTTTTATCCTTCTTTAAAGAAAATAGCTGAGTCTATGAGGAGAGAAGCATGAGGATGAGCTGCCCGTGCAGGTCAGGAGGCAGAGCTGGGGAAGCGAGCTGGCCCCATTCCAGCCTTGGGTTTCCTCTGCTCACAGGCTCCATTGCTCATTTATTTCTGTGCCCAGGAGTGTGTGCAGCAGATCCTTTCCCTTTGGAAAGGAGTCCCTCCCAGGCTCCTTCAGCGCTGGCACACCTCTCCTCTCAGGAGCTGCAAGCAGCCCCTGTGTCCTTTCCCTTGTCTCTGGTGCATGGACATTGAAAATGTCCTCCCACATATGACTGATCTCAGTTTAGGAAAGCTGAAACTGAAGTTGTGGCTGCAGGCTCCCAGCCCTGAGAAATCTTCTTTCTCAGCGCTTTCCCTCCCAATCTGCCAGAATTCATTACATCGGTTGGAAAACAATTGAAATTTGGAAAGAGCTGGGTCTAGAAAGTCGAGGGTCCTGTGTTTTAAAGAAAAATGAACATTCTTGTATAGTGAAGTCTCCAGGAGCTTGTTCTTTTAGGAAGAGATCAAATACTGTGAAATTTAAAGTTCCTTAAGCTATTTGTCCCTTTCTCTAGCCCAGTAAGCTCCTTTGTTTCTGGACTGCTTCACATCTTGATACTTTTGTCCTGAAGTTGTTGGGTTTGGGTTTCAAGGCACACAGGGAAATAGCTCTTTTCTGAAAACTGCATGATTGCTCATTTAAATGAATATAAATTGTTTCTATTCATAAGATTTTTTTTTCTAGCAGCTGATCAAAGTTCGAGTGAAAACCATTTCATCATTTCCAAATAAATTGGACACACATGCACGCACACACAGTGAGCATTTCAGAGAGACTTCTAAACACCGTACTTGTAAAATCAGAATATGGACAGCCAAGGCATGTTATGTAAGATAGGGCAGTCTGTGATTTGATTCCACTTTTGCATAGAAAGGGATCTTCACTTCCTGGGAGAAGGCACACAGACTTTATTAAAACTGAAGGCAGCGCAGAGAGGGCTCAGGGGAATTTCTCCAAGACTAAAAAAATCCTTTTCTAATGGGAGATTTAAAGAATGAAGACCTGTGTAGCATTTGAGAAAGAACATTAAGATGTAGCATGGTGGGATACCTGACTGCTTTCAGCAGCTCTGAAAGTAGCTGGTGCTTGGAGAGCTTTCTAATTCAAGAGGACTTAAGGCATGTGGTTGGGCATTGAGGCTCTGTTAGAACCAGGCAGTGTTTTTTAACAGCAGGGTGATCAACCTTCAGAACAAACCAAAAGGCAGCATTTGGTTCTCCACCTCTTAAAATCTTCCAAAAGAGAGGAGGGGATGTCTCTTTGGAAGGGACATTCTACTAAAGTGCAAGTTCTTGCTCTCTTGTTGCAGAGACAACTGGCTGAGACCATACGGGCAGAATTACAGATGAGACCCGAGCCTGTGATCCACCACCCCCTTCCAAGCTTTGGCTTAGGACTTGAGGAAGCTCAGGCAGCCTTGCTCTGCTCTGTGAGAGGTGGAGCTGGGGATCCCTGGGGCAGATGCTCACTCCTGGCACAGCAGCTCCCCAGAGTGGGGGTGCTCTCCCTGCCCTGTAACTGCACAGCTGCTGGCAGCCCTCTGCAGGTGGCTGTGGTGTGTGTGCCTGTGGGGATCCTTCCCTTCTCCTTGGAGCTGTGAAACAGGCAGTGAGCTCTCATGGCTTGCCTCTGGGCTGCAGGCAGGGCAGGGCAGAGCAGGGAGTGCTGTGTGTCCCCTCCAGTTCACAGAGTCTGGATGACTCGAGCTCTAGAGGCTGGCTGAGTTTGCAAGACTAACTCCTTGGTTTTGGTTCTTTCACTCTTTTTTTCCTTCTGAAAGGGAGCTCAAAAAGGCTCTGACACAAAATGGCCACAGCCATATTGCTGGTTGGGTTTTCACTGGTACATTTCCTTTGCAAGGTCCCTTTGTACCCTGTGTACTCAGGATTTGCACCTTTCCTTATGCTGCAGTGTCCTCCATGCTTCTCTCAATAGCTTTCCTGCTTGCTGGGGATGCTGCCAGGCAGGAAGATGCTTGGAGCAAATGCTGGGGTGAAAATGCCCCACAGAGTTGTGTGCTCCCAGCCCACTGGCCCCGACAGCCCAGCTCCGAGGTGCCTCAGCCCCCGAGCAGTTCTTTGAAGGGGTCTCCCCAGGGGCTGGCAGTGGCAAACATGAGGGTTGTGTGAACCCCATCTCTTCCCCTCGGAATGTTTACCTGTCTAAATTTAACTCCCCAGCCAGCTTCATCCCTCCTAAGCCGACCTGTTCTCTTGTGGCTGGGCTGTGGGTCTGGCTGCTGCTGCCGCGTTTCCTGGCTGCCTCGGGCTCGTGGTTTGCTGCTCGCTCCCTCTTCTTGGTGGATGCTGGCTCTTTCAAGGTCCTGGGCAAGCCAGTTCTCCCTCTCCTAGGTTTTATTTTTAAATCTGGTTGCACAGCCCTTAGGACTGGAGGGTCCCTTGTCCTCTCATCTCTGAGTGTTTATTCTGCAGCGGGCTTCAGGAAATCTCCCCTTGTCCCACTGTAGCCCACAGTTTTCCTCCCTGGCTGTGGTTGCTCCCAGAGAGACCAGGCATGCTGAGTTGCTCCCTGGCCAGCTCTAAAGGGACAGTGCCTCTTTCTGCTCCCATAGGGATCCAGCAGTGGGGAAGCAGTAGGTGCTTCCCTGCAAAGGCATCTTCCTTATTTCACTTTGTTCAGAGCTAGGCTTCTCCAAGCTGGCTGTTGTATAACTTTGCTTGAGAAGTGAGTGATGTGCCCCTCATCTTCACAGGAGCTGGAGAGGGGGATAAGAAGAGGAAATTAAATGCTCCTGTTTCTGTCAGGCTGGATAGAATTCACTTTCTTTAGAATTTCTGAGTTTGGGACAGTAAATACAGCCCAACCTGGCAGCCTTCTCCATCTTAATAAAACCATCAGGATCAAACCTTTCGTGTCCTGCATAACCCTGCAAGAGACCCCTGACTGCTCTCTCTTTCCAGGCATGCCTGCCTGCAGCTAATGCTGTGGTCTGCCACATGAGAGAGGTGGTTTGAGTCCTGGCCTCCTCTGCCCCTCTTTGAGCTAACCCGGTGGCCTCGGGTTTAATGCTCACATATTCAGAGCAAAGGTAATGCAGGCCAGGGCTGTCGTGACTGGTGATTTGGGGTATCCAGCTCTAAATGCTGTCAAAGGTCCTGTTTTTCCCTGAGGTTCAGCTATTTCAGATACTTGGGCATTCTTGAGTAGTCTGGGCTTGATTATTCAAAGTGACTAGTTCATTTTGCAAAGCTTCATCTCAGCCTCTGGAGCAAAACAGAATGAGATGAGTTAATGCAGAATGTTCCACTCAAATGAGTGAATTTTCCTGGGAATGGGTCTGTGGCCGGAGAGCTCATGACCCTGTTGCATGCAGGGATGGGTAAAGAGCTCTTGGTTTTGATTAATTTATGGTTTTAAGTAGCTCGTGGGAAAGGCTCAAAGGGTTTGATAGTTTTTGTCTTAGGGGAAGAAAAGCAGAGCAACATTCTGTCTTTGTATAGAGAGAGATTTGTGAACACACACTGAAGGATTTGAGGGAAAATACATTTTCTGTAAGCTCTCCCATCTCGATTGGAGGTGAGGGAGACTGAAGTGATTGGGTGGAACATGTGTTTTGGATTTGTTTTTGTCCATCATTAAGGGCAGAGGGTTAACAAAAGTCACAGGAATACTAATATTTCAGTGGTCTCTCTAAAGTTGTCTTCCTTTTCCAGTTGTTCTGTATTTAGCTTTTTGGCTGGTTTGCTGCCATTGTTTAACTGAGTCCTGAAGCATTGTAGCACCTCTATTATGGACAAGTTGGAGCTGTAAAGCAAATTAAATGAGAATCTCCCTTGCCTAGCTGGAAAACCTTTCTGAGCTTTGTTATGTATCACAGAGTGTCGAGAGAGACATATGAGCCCAAGCATGTCTTCATTAATGGAACATTTTTCAGAAAAAATAATTTTGTCACTGTCAGGTTCATTACTCCCTGAAGTGTTCCTGAGTACTTCGAAATTGTCTCCAATCATAAAAAATTGATACTGTACAAAGGCAAATTAAGTTCCTTTTTTTTCCTCCTCTGTTTTTACAGCTCGAGCAATTCTACAGGTTCCTTTATTATATTCTGTGGCTCAGATTTGTTAATAATTACTGTAAATACTAGTCCTGGCAGCATGTCAGGGTTTTGTTTAGCAAATATTTTGCCCTTATAATTTCTGTGTCCCAGCTGGAAAGGTTTGTAGTGTCCTGTGGCTGTCATCACTGTCAATTCTGCCCAGTTTTGCATCTCTGAAAAGTAACTGAAGCTTTACAGTCTTACACTGAGATGATGCAGATATTTATGGGGTAGCCCCATTATTCTTTACACTGCAATGGAAGTTTCTGGTTTTAGACCAGAATGTCAGCTGCTGCTCCCATGTGTGGTGTGCACAAACCAGGTTTCACAACAACATCTGCAGCCTTGTGGGTGGCTGCAGCTGTTATTCCACCTGTGGAGATTTCACAGCCTGGGTACAGGTAGAGTGGAATGAGTGCTCCTGTGAATTATGACCAATTACCTGTCCTGATTCCTCTTCTGTTTTTTTAACTATTCCCCATTTCCACCTATTCTTAACTAGCTGTTTGGGAGTTTTGCCAATGTTCAAAATGAACTTCTAATAATTTTTTTATGAATGGCAAGGAGGTTTTTCAGCTGGGTAAGCTTGGTAAATGCAGCACTGGCTTTGTTCAGTTTTTACTGAAGCTTCACAGGCTCTTTCAGCACCTCTGCTGTTTTCCAAGGAGCCTGCTGGAAGGCTCAAAAGCTCTCCTCCACAGCATGCTGAGAAGATGTAAGGCTCTGTACTTCTGCACAACAACAGTTGCACCCCAGTGGTATAAAACCCCATTGCAGGTAAGAACCCAAACTTTTATCTGCAAGACACGTAAAACTTCTTTATCTTCCAGGAACATGGTGCCAGTTAGGTCAGACTCACACACCAGGAACAATTTACTGTCTGAGCTTGGCTGCTTGTGTTAGACTGGGTCTGTGCCACAGCCTGTGAAAGAAGGGGAGCCACAGCATTTTCTGTGGGCACAGCTGTGACCATGGAGGCATCTTTGTTAGCACAGCTGACACTGGGGTGTTAGCAGGAGTGTGTATTCTTTTATTTTTTTCCTATTTCTTGAACTAAAAAAAGTTTAGTGGGGTAACCTTGAAAGTCTGGACCAGGCCCTGCTTAGAGGGGCCAGGTAATGCTTTCAAGTCAAGCATAAAACCGAGCTAGAAGCCATAGGAATAGCAGTTAAGTTTTGACACAGTTAGTTTGTGCTCCCTAAGCCTTACTTTAGCTTATGGACAAGGCTGAACTAGGAAATGTGTTTTAAATACATTAGAGAGAAAGTTCTGCCAGTTTGTTGCTGCTTTCGAGAAAGTTCTGTCAATTTGTTGTTGCTTTTGGTAAACCTGGGTGAGATCTGAGTTGGCAAACCTGGTGCTTCATGCAGTCCATCCCCAGCTGGGCAGATGGAAGCTGGCCACCACAGGATGCCTCAGAGCAGGCATGGAAAGCTTTGCTGGTTACCTCTACCAATTCCTGCACCTCCCTGAGGCAACAAGTAATGTTATCTCTTACTTCCCAGATGGTTCAGTAACTCATTCTTCCTCCTGATAAAAGAGGTGGTGATCTTCACAAAGCTGAAATCCTTTGTCCACAGCCAGGGATAGGGTTCAGTTCTGTGGAAATTGTGGCTCATTGACACCTTGGGACAGGTGTCAGAGGCTGCCATGGGGTGGTCATAGCTTCCTAAGCTCAACCTGGGGTTGAAAGAGCTCCAAAGCAGCACCCATTCCCAAGCTGTAGAGTGACATCCAGAAAGTCCATCAGCTCGCAGGTGCTGTTGTGATGATGGAAGCTTCAGAGTTGCTTGAACTTCATCTGTTCTCCATTTGGTTTCGGGCAAATGCTGCTGGTTTGCTCAGTCAACAGTTGTGACTCCACCTAAATACATTTTACTTTTCCCTTCAGCTGCTCTGTCCACATGTACAGAAGCCTTTGGCTTTTAGTACCAGCATCATCACATCAAATTCATCGCCTGGTCCTGTCACTCCTGCCTTGGCAAGGCTTTCTCTTGGCATACCTCAGCATTGTGCTGGCTGGATCTTCCAGACTGTCTTGATGAGTGGCAGTCTGAGGCTCTGCATCTGTGACTAGTCCCTGTAAATTGCTGTGCTGTGCCCTTGTCCCGTGTGTGGCAGTACCAGTTGTTGGTTTCCCTGGGTCTTCATTGAAGGCACCTGAGACAGTAATTCATGTTTGGACTCAGGTGTTTATTATTTCTTATCAGTAACACAGTCTCACTACTGTGAGTTCAGCAGCTTTTCATTAGAA
Organism: Euphonia xanthogaster; assembly: GCA_034509185.1. Lineage (NCBI taxonomy): Eukaryota > Metazoa > Chordata > Aves > Passeriformes > Fringillidae > Euphonia > Euphonia xanthogaster. The sequence continues at coordinate 2,493,681 of JAYDZK010000113.1, read as the reverse complement.
GGCACAAAATGGCCAACAATCTCCTGTTCCAAGGTCTTTTAAGGACTAAACTATCAATGAAGAACTGACACCTGGATTATTTTCCCTTTTAACCCAATAACTGATCCCACAGAGCCCCCAGTGCAGACTTTTCTGCCCAATTACAAAATGCCACCCAAACCCATGGAGAAGGAGGAAGAAGCAGCATGAAGAAGAAACCCAGGATGACACCCTGTGCCCTCCATCTTGCTGCCATCCACAACACACTAAAAACCCCAAACCCTCAATTTCTCACCCAGTGACACACCTGCACTGCTCTCTAGAATCCATTGCACACTTTTGTGGGTTCCAGTCTATCTTGAAGTCTGGGAAACTTTCTCCATGAGTGAGGGTCAGAGTCAGAGCTCCCCTGGGGGTCAGGGCACCCCAGAGCAGACACAGAAATATTCCCAGTGCCCTGGGTTTGCACAGACCTTTGTCATGAATTTCCCTGTGGGCACCAGACTAAGGCAGGGATGTCCAGAAATAACAAGATTTAGGTGTTTTCCTCCCGTTTTGGAGCTTTTTGGGATACCTACCCTCCCTATTAACAAACCACCAAAATCAATGCAGTCTGCTGCTGTCAGCTCCACTGCCAGAGAATGACACAGCTGGTTTTGGGGTCAGGATGAGCTTTTTGATCAACAAAAACTGGGAGCAGGGAGCTGCCTCGTGCCCCTGACCCGGAGCCAGCTCACTGATGGATGCTGTTGGGAGCTCAGGCTGCTGCCAAAGAGCTGCTGAGCCACTTCTCAGCCACCACTTCCTCTGCCTCTTTTTGCCAGGAATAATTTTAGTCCTGAAGCCGTGGAATTGTTGAAATGTGGAGAAGGAGTTTGAGAAGAAATGTGCAGTCCTACTGTGCCCGATAAATACGGCATAGCAGGAAAATACCTGGCTGCTTCCCAGACATGTATTCCATTGAGCTTGGTGAATATTAGAATTCATTTATGAAAATCCAAGAACCTTCAGCAGCCTTAAAATGCAGAGTTTGGATCCTGGCAGTTGGATTTTACTTCTGATATAATCCTGCCTGAATAACTTTTCCTGAAGCTTCAGTCGCTGAGAGGAAAGCAGGGGAGGAAAAAAAAGGAAAATCAGGACAATTTGTGTCCATTTACAGATCTGTGGTTCAACACCCCAGCTCATTCTCTCCTTTCTAATTGCTGCTTTCTTCTCTTTTGTTTCTCTCTGCAAGCAGCCGCAGCTTTCAGATGTTTTAGGGTCATTCCTCCATGTGCTGCAATGCTAATTATTTCTCCTGCCCTAATTGGCTTTTCCATATCACTCCCAGGCACGCAGGACACCCAATTCACATGAGAAACCCTCCCCACAGCCACACTCAGGACAACACAAAGCAAAAACAAAAAACAAAAAGACAATGTAGAGCAAACCATGGGTTGTGTCATTTCTTAATTGTGCTGTCTTAATTAGGGGGTTCCAAACCTGCTGCAGCCCAATTTGTGCCCAATTTGCCCCATTAACACTTTGGACTGATGAAGATGGCATAGATGATGGCCAAGATTCCTTTTCTTGATGGTTTTTATCCTCAATATGCAAAATATTCAAAGTGGAAACCACTCCAAACACTTTCCAGTTCATGAATGATTTGGGAAAACCTCTCCCTCTCTCTTCCAGACAATATAGGAATTGGTGCTGATGTCATGGAACAGATCCCATTCAGAAAAACTATTGACAAGAGTCCAAATTCCTCCAACTGTTAAATCTCCTTTAATTTCTCCTCTTTGTGGAGATATAAGCTGTGGGGGTTTTGTTTGTTTGTTTATTTCCCCCTTGTGGAGAGTAAGTTTTAATTTAATTTGCATGTTGGGTTGCTGCTCTTTTTGTGCTGCTTTTAATATATTCAGAGCATTTGGGGAGCCTGAGGTTTGGAGGCAGAGGAGGGGGGAGATTGTTTTTATTGATGGACCTGGCTTTGAGAAAAGAAAGTGCAAAATTGGGGAAAATAAATTCCACGGACGCCAGCACAGGCAAGGAAATGGAGGACTTTTTTTCCACACATTTTTCCCAGGAAAAATAAGCAAACCCCTGTATTTCCTCCTTTTTCAATAGTACCTGCTTTAATAGAAATAATTGCAGCAAGGGCAAGGGAAAAAAAAAAAAAACACCAAACAACTCGGCAGGGATTAAGGTAGATAAATTCCAGAGAAAGATTAATCAGAAGGATTCATAGGGACGTGCAGCTTTCACCCAAAACCACACTGGAAAATTAACAGAAAGAGGATTATGCAGGGCTTTCCATGGACATCCTTGTGCCCCGCGTGCTCAGATGGTGTTTTGCATCCTGTCCATGAGGATGAGGGTGTGTGGGGTGGGGATGCACAGCTGTAGGATGTTTTCTCTTCTATAAAACATATAAAGATCCCTTCTTTTCCCTCCCCTCCCCGCTTCCAGCTTGCTCCTTTCCAAAGTGGAATTCCTAATTTCGTGTTTTAGAGCCTAAAATGAGCAACTTGTTACAAAGAGGAGTTTCCCTGCAGGCTGAAGGAGGTGACAATGCTGAGGACCCTTGTCTCTGCTAGAGAAGGATTTAGCACTTCCCAAGGGTTTAAAAGCACCCCCAAAGCGGCTGTGGGGAGGTTTGTAGCTGTGGAATCAGATTGTACCACCCGAGCCGCTGAGGTTTGCCGCGCTTAAAACACAGGACCCGGAGCCAACCTTGCAAAATCTCAGTTTTTGGGGATCGTGCGGCCAAACCCGTTTCAAAACGAAAGAGGAGGGTCCCTAAAGGCGCCGTGGGGATGTTTGTTTTTCTGTCTTCTCCCCCCAAAAATGCCCATTTAGTAACGCCAGCCACCCAAGGGATGCGCGGCCAGAGGCGGGGACAGGTGACACCAGGGATGCTCAAACCTCTGCCTTTCCCACTCAGCGCCATCCCTGGCCCGATGTGAATTCCAGGAGACAATGCGAGCTGCCTGAGGCCGATGAAAGGCTCCTGCCCTGCTGGGTCTTGGGGGAGATAACCCCGACAAAACCCCCGCCAGGCTCCGTCGGGCTGCTGCCGCCCTCCCCCCGGGCGCTGTGTCCCCGTGCTTGCAGTTTGTGTGTGTGGCACCATTAAGAATTGATATGCTCGATATGAATGGCCATACTTCAAAACCCCTGAATAGACCCCGAGCTTGCCCCTACCACAAAAAAAAAAAAACAACAAAAAAGAAGAAACCACCAAAAAAAAAAAAAATTGTTGGGGAAAAAAAAAAAAGTCCCCTACTCAGCCTGGGAGGGAAAGTTTGTGTATCAATCTAGTTTTATAATAGTGTAATTTAGTGTCTAGGCCCGGGCTCTGGTGGTGATATTGTACTGCAATGAATGAGCCAGAGGGCTCCAGGCTGAGCAGGAGCTCGAGGACCCGGCTGCTCTATTCAGGCCAAACTAATCGGCTTCAGCTCAGCTCTCCGCCAAAGCTCCCCTCTCAGTAGTGGGTTTTTCTCTGGGTTTTTGTTACTGTTTCTTAAAGAGCTCAGCTGGCTGCTGAGGCTGAAAAGAATCAAATTATTAAAGATTTTGTGGAAAATCCAGTGAGAATGGGCCCATGCAAGAATAATAGCATTGTGCCACCGTGGGCCATTCCCAGCTTCCAGTCGGGAGAAATTGTCAACTCTGTCTTTGTTTTCTTAACCCTTTCAATGGAAACAAAATAATATTTAGCTCAGCACAAAATACCTTCTTTTTAATTTCTAATCCTTTCAGGTTCTTTTTTTTTTTTTTCTTCTCCTTCCCCCCTTCTCCTCCTCCTCCTCCTCTTCCTCCCTCTCTTTCTCTCTCCCCCTCTCCCTCTTTTTGTTGGCTGTCCTCTGAAATACATTTATATCCCTCATACATTCCCCTTTTCCTTGCCAGTTGGCCAGAGGGGCATCTGTTATCAGGAAAGCCCCTTCTTTTTTGAACAGGATGTAAAATGGGTGATTAAATCCTTTATTAACAGTTGTCACCAGAAAAGGGAAGAGGAAAGGGAAGAGTTTTCTTCCAAGCTTCTATTTTTAACATTTAGAAGCAGTTAATAAATCATTAGAGTGTTGTTCAGAGGGCTGGTTGTAAAATGTGTCATGCTTTTAAATGTCAATACATTTTATATTTAGAGAAGTATTTAATTAGCATACTGTAGTGGCAATAAAGACCTGTAAGGAAATGTCTGCCTGTCTGTCTGTCCATCCTCCACCCATCAGGGAAGATACAGACAAGCAATTTGATCACTCTCCTCTTTTATTTAGGGACTAAGTAGCTTTTCCTGTGTGATCCATCTCTTTTCTGGGCTATTTTTCCTCTGCACACAGCAATCCTGAATGCACTGAGGGAGAGGCATTGTCTGAGGGATGGGAGGAAAAGGCTGCTGGACACAGCGTGGATGTGGAACCTCAGCTTCCAGAGGAACTGGGTGTGGGGTGTGTGGAGCACCCCAGCTCTCCTGGGGGATGGAAGCCCATGGTCACAGCTCCTTTTTTTGGGCAACAAAGTGGCTGCCACCTTTTCCAGGCTTTCTCAGGAATGGAGGAGAAGCAAGAAAAGAGGGGAAAAAAATTGAAATTATCAAAACAAAACCTCTCCATCCCAAGAATCCAGCACAAGGGGTGGAGTGACAAAGCACAATGCCAGATCTTCTCCTGGTGTAAAGCTGATGGCAGCAGAGCTAAGCTGGACTTAAACTGGATGAGCCCTCCAAGTTATGACACTGATAGAAAGCTCAGTATCAGGGGCTGGGGGTGAAAATTCAGGGACAAAAGGGCACTCCTGTCCCATTGTGGGAGATCCCTCTAATCTGGGTATCCTCCCTCAGCTTTGCTCTGCTCTAACCTCTGACAAGAGAACGAGGTCATCTCGGTGAGGGGGGCAGGTGTGGGGCCACGTCTGTGTGTTTGGGGCTGGGAGGGATTGTGTGTCCTGTGTCACAGGCTGGGCAGTGTCACAAACCTGTGTCACAGGCTGGGCAGTGTCACAGACCTGTGTCACAAACCTGTGTCACAGGCTGGGCAGTGTCACAGACCTGTGTCACGGACTGGGCAGTGTCACAAACCTGTGTCACAAACCTGTGTCACAGACTGGGCAGTGTCACAGACCTGTGTCACAGACTGGGCAGTGTCACAAACCTGTGTCACAAACCTGTGTCACAGGCTGGGCACAGTGTCACAGACTGGACAGTGTCACAGAATGGACAGTGTCACAAACTGGACAGTGTCACAGACCCATGTCACAGCCTGGACAGTGTCACAGGCTGGACAATGTTACAAACCCATGTCACAAACTGGACAGTGTCACAAACACATATCACAGCCTGGACAGTGTCACAAGCTGGACAATGTCACAACCCTGTGTCACAACCCTGTGTCACAACCCTGTGCCATGAACTGGACAGTGTCACAGCCTGTTGCAGACAGACCTTCTGCCTGTCTGTCCCCAGCAGCTGAACAAGGGGCACAGCTCCCGTGTTTTCCCTGTCACAAACAGAGGGTCCCATCCAAGCCGGCCTCACCGGTTGGCTTTAGAACAGGGGAAGCTTATTCGTGTTTTTAGAGCTCAGCCAAGTTCAGCCAGGAAGGCTGAGATGTTTTAGACTGGGGAAGGGCTCAGGGACCCAGGGAGGTGCCAGCTGGGAGGAGGGAGGTGTCCATTATCCCGGGGTGCTCTGGAGCTGAGTCCCTTTTGTGTGCACTCCCAGGGATAGAGTCATCTCCCTACCCCTGGCATAATGCTGGCTTGGGAGGGGACTTTTTGTGGTTCTCCTGGCACTTGTTGAGAGGACAAGTCCACCCCTGCTTGCTTGAATCACCTACAAGGGCAGGAGAAGAAGGGAGGATGTGCTGCAGCACCCTGCTGGTGCTGAGGGATCTCAGCAGTGAGTCAGCCCAGTGTAGGTGGGTCTCACCCTGCAGCCCAAGACACTGACATGTCTGCTGACGAGCCAGACAGAGAAGCTGCTGATTATCTTCCTCTGGACAAGGTGTTTGCTCCCCATCCCACCTCAGGATGTTTCCTCTTCAGTCTGCTCTGAGGAAGGAGAGAGCATCATCGTGCTTTCTGTCTGAGGTCATGGAATGTCCCAGGAAAACACTTGAACCACCTTGGTGTAATGCTGCTCCTGGCCCTTTTCAAGTGTAAAAACATCCCCAGATCTCTCAGAGCACGTGATAAGAAGATCTTCTTCTAAGGAATCCTGCCCTAGAAATCCCTCAGACATTAGCTCATGGCCTCACGCCCCTTTTCCACCTTAGCCAAACCTCACCACCATTGCTCTGCTGCCCTGGATCCTTCTCCACCCATTCAGGAATGTCACCCATCCCTCACTGAACACCACGTCCTGTGGATGACAGGAGAGAACACCCAGTGTGGGAATCCATAAAATCAGAGGGTTTTGGGAAAGCTGCAGAAGGCAGGCCTCAGAGACAGCAGAACTGGGATTAGAGCCAAGCAGCAGCCATGAGATTGGCCAGCAGAAAAATTATTTAAAAAGTAGAAAAGTGTGGACAAACAGAACAATGGTCTGTGTATTAATGCTTGTCTAGAATAACTCCCTGAGCTGCAGAAAAGTTTATCTAGTGAGATCTTAGGAAGTTCTAGGCTCAATAATGGAGCTCTGTGCATTGTGTTTGAAGGCTCACAAGCAGGGATTGTGTTTGAAATCAGCAGGCATTGTTTAACCAAAGGTGCCTGTGCTTGGAGTGGCTGGATGGAGCCACTGTCAATGTGCTTTTGCTTTGTGTGATTGGTCAAAAAGCTTATAAAGTGAGTTGTAACATTGAATTCTTTTCTGCTGCCTGGGATGTGATCTGATGGCATCTTCCCATTGTCATACCCATGGAATGAGACTGATGCTGGAAAATAAATCAGCTCAAGGGCCGTTCCCAGCAGTCCTGTCCTGTTCATGATTTGTACATAAACCCCTGGCCAGCGATACCCAACAAGATTCCTCTGGCCAACTTTATCCAAGGCCACAGAAAATCAAGTTCTGGCTTCCTGAAATTCAGCCGTGAAAGCAAGAAGTGCCAAGTCATGTTTTGACCATGTTGACTTGAACCACTTGTTCAGGATCACTGGGTGAGCATCAGAATTTGATTCTCTGTGTTCTGTATCACAGACACAACATTTGACTACTAAATACACCTACAAAACTGAATTACATCACGAAAGAGGATGGAGATCCCTACACCATAGTAGGCTGGTCATTCTAAGTTTAGTTTTCTCCTTGTATCCAACTTGCCCACAGAGATGTCATACCTCCCCTCTGGAATCCCCATCTTCAGATTCAGAGGAGGATTCCTGAGCAATGGATGAAGGTCTGGACCGTCCATGGCGAGGAGATGCAGAGGGAGTTCTTGACTCATCATCACTTTCTGCACCTGGTACTCGAAGTTTAGCTGAAGAGCAGAGCAACAGCAAACTGTTTAATGAGTATCCCCAATTTAAACATCAACCAAATCTATCATAATTTTTCTTCTTCCTAGGATGAGCATTCATTTCCTATTGATTTCCTATTGATATTTAGGATTAAATGAATGATTTCGATGTTTTAACATGCGGTGTTGCAGGCCTGCTGCATGTATTGCCACTGCACTGCAAGAATGTTTGTTGGAGAGTTAATGCCTCTATTTTTGCTCCAAGTTAAACTTTTTCTACAAGATAACCAGGGCAGACACAAACCAGCATTTTTAATTCAACTCAACAAATCACTGGATTACTGCACAGCCGTGCACAGAGTTTTCAGCCTTAATTTGATTTTTAAATTCCACTGTGAGCTAAAACTTGAAGATGTGGGAAGCACAGAAAACAGGATTGCTTTCTGATTTAGGAATGATGAATATCTGAGGAACTCAAAATACCTAAGATATGCAAAGTAGACTTATATTTTTACAATTTACTGTAATAGTTTTTTTCCTAGTTCAAAATTCTAGACTGAGATGTGCAGGTTGGATGGACTCCCACTTAAATTTCTTACCCTTAAGCATTGACAAAAATTCATTTGATTATATAGAATGGTTGTCTCAAAACCCGCTGCATAAATCTCACTTATAATTTAACAGCACCTAAAATAGAGATTGGTTTTGTTTGGGGTTTTTTTTCTACCATTATTAAGCTGTTTTCCAGATTCCTTACCCTGAGTTATTTTTGCAGATACCATTTCTGAGATACGTGAGGTGAGTTTCTGGAAGAACTCTTCTGAGCCAACATCAGCTAATGAAATAGGGCTTTTGGGCACACCTTCTCTGCCAGCTTCAAGGTCTCCTGGAAAAAAAAAAAGAATTTGTTATTAAGCTGGCAGTGTCACTGAAAATTCATCTCTTTTTGAGTAATAAAAGCTTCTGTGGAAGGAAGGTTTAATTTTCTTCCTTTCTCCTGATTTTAAAATTGTGCTTGCTCTTAGTTCATCCAAATAATTCACCCTTGAACAGTGAGCAGTCCTGAAAGGTTCCAACATTTCAGACAATTTCAAGAGAAGTGGACAAAAATGAGTGGAAACATGAAATACATTGACAGCCTCAGCTGTAGATATGGAGGACAAGAAGAAGAGAGAGAAAACAGCTTCTCTTACCTTCAGAGGACTGAAGAGTTCTGGAAAAGAAAATAAAACAGAGTTAAAAGTTACAGTAAAATGGGCAGTAAGGAGATCTGAGTGAGGAACACGTGTCCCTTCTCCCACACATCCAACTCACCCCAGTGTGGTCATGATGGCTTCTGAGACCATCACACGCTCCTGGGTCAGGACTTCAGCCTCTTTCACTGCAAGATTGGGGTTTGTCATTAGAGGACAGAAGGCACAGAATGTCCTTTTTTAGCTATTTAGTGCAGGCACATTTTCTAGACGTGGAGCACTGCAGCACCTCCTGACCTGAGATATATATTCCCAGTCCTGTGGTGGCAGTGGTTTCTCCCTCCTCTCCCTGTTCATGGAAAATATGTGATTGCCCCATTTCTCCACACTGCTCAAGTTATGCTCCTGCAGCTCTTGGTACAATAAAAATATGGAATGCAGGGCAGGATAACAGAAAAATGGAATCCTTCACAGTTCTGCCCCAATTCCCAGTATATATTTGTTTTTGCCCCATCTTACTGTGTTAAAACAGGCCTTGGAAAGCTCTACAAAAATCAAATAACTCTAATACAAAATACCTCAGCAGAGTGGAGCACTCAAAATAATTTTTCAAAAGGTGACTTTTCCCTGTTACTTTACATTGCCTTTCATTTTTAAAAATTTGTACCTAATTTGGTTGTTCCTTAGACTTGCCTTCTGTTTATACAGAAAAGGCACTGCTTTTAATACAAGACAGAGTCAGAAATCTGAAATATTATAGAAGTAAAGAGTGTAACCATTTGCAAGACAAGCAAAATCATGGCTGCTCTTGAGAAAATGCATTTTTTGGGTGTGATTGGATAGTTTCCTTAACAGTCACACTTGTTTTTTTTTTTCCTTAGGCACTGCATAAAAGGGAAATGCAGAGACATTGTTTGCGTTGCAGCAAAGATTTACCATCTGCAACTTCCAGGTTGGCAGTGCAGATGGACTGGCCAGCCTTGTTGGTGGCAATGCAGGTGTAAGCTCCACTGTACTTCTTCTTGACATCCAACAGGATCAGGCTGTGGTGCATGTTGGAACTGGCCAGTTTGTAGCCAGGAGTGTCTGGTTTGATCCACAGGATGTCTTCCCGAGACTCTTCTTTCATCCAAGTGATTGTTGGTGGTGGATGTCCTAAAGGGAAATTGGTGCAATAATAATAAATTGGTGAAAAAATGCTGTTTTTGATCCATTTTCTGATACTTTCCCAGCAATAACAGGCATAATATGCAATAAAGGAGGATAAACCATTTCACATCATGCTCATAAATGCATCAAATCTTTCCATAAAACCAAAATTTTCAATCACCATACAATTCATGGTCAATGTGCATCATTCCACAAAGTGTCATTATCCCCATTTTTACATACAAAAAAATGGAGCTGAAGTAAAATAAGATGCTTTACTGTGAAGTGTCTTTGTAAGAAATGGAAGTTGGAATAGAATCCCAGACTTCAGATAGAGGAAATGAGGTTACAATGACTTGGGGGCAGAGAGAGAAGAATGTGTTGTGAAAAGACACATTTCAAGTGTTATTCAGAGAGATGAGGTATCTGCTCACTTACCCTCAACTTTCACAGATAATGTGATGCTTGCACCCTTTTTCACCTTCTTATTTGTAAATCTTTCAAGGAATCTTGGTGGTATCAGCTGCTCATGGGAATCTGGAAATAATATTATTGATGAAGCACAGTGAGTTTAGACTGAAAAATTCCTGAGGCTTCTGTTCTCACCTGCTGTGACTTCTCTCACCTGTTTTGGATGGCTCTTCTTTCTCATAAGGATCTGGAACACAAAAAAAAAAAAAAAAAAAAAAAGAACATGACAAATACAAATAAGTGTCAGTCCAGGAGTTGCAGAAAAAAGCTCCCAAAGTGACTCCAGTGGAGATATTACACAGAAATACTGATATGATTTGTAAGAGCCCCTAAGTTTTAATGAAATGAACTTTTAAGGTTAATGAGGATGGGCAAGAATAAAATACCTGTTTATGAGATAGACCACAGAGAAGTGGCATCATCATCTTCTTAAACAGTAAATTTATAGGTGAATAAATAAAGAACCAGGAGTAAAGCACATCCTCTTTTACCTACAGACTTCCCGACCTCACCTGAGTTACACTGAGAGGTTTCCTCAGTAAAAAATAACTATACAACATGGTAAGAACCTCTGGAACAGCCCAAAACAGAGCAACACCCACCTTTGACTACCAGCCTGGCTGAGGAATAGGCAGAGCCAGCAGAGTTGATGACAAATATCAAGTACTGGCCGGCGTCTGCTTTGGTGACGTCGCGGATTTCCAGGGAGTGGAATTCCTGCCTGTCAGTCTTGAGGATACGGTCTGAGGCCTTGAGGGGCTGCCCATTTTTGAACCAATAAAGACGAGGCTGAGGGTACCCTGTGAGGAGCAGTTACAGACACAGAACAAAATTTATTGGCAGTGCTGATTTGGGAGCATCTCCAAACTGCCAGATCCTCTGCTGTTTCCAGGGTTTAACAGGGCTCCTGTTTCAAGGGTTTAACCAATTAGGAATGCTTTAAAAGGCATTAAATTTGATTTATCTGTTAAAATTCTTTCCTGTCTCCTCAGTTTCTGGCACTCCCCTTACTGTCTGCATGTGCAAATGCCTTGGAGGTTGAAAAATCAACACTTAGGTCTGATTTGAATGGTTCAATAAGAGAAATGTTGAAGCCAAATGCATTCTCATAGTTTTTATAGACAGCAACAGGAGAAAACAGGAAAATCCCTACCTCTCCCTACCAGAGTCAACAACAGAGGGATGTTTTTTCAGTTTTTACATGGTAGGAGCAGCCCCTTAATGGACAAAGGCAAGTTCACAACTGCTTCATTTATTGAAGAGAATAAAGGAGACTGACTTTATATGCATTGATATTAAAATATAATTATGATTAATATTAATACATTATACTAGATATATTTATTTAGGTTATATAAATATATGTAATATATAATTATAGTTATTAATAGGGATGATTATAATAATGTCAAGATTATTGTTCCTTATTGCTCCTGTGCTCAGAGAAATCCACAATTCAGTTTTCAGAAGCATGTGCCTGTCATTATGCCTGGATACATGGACACAAAATGAGGCCTAATCTGCCTGAGTGTCCTCCAACAATCCCTGTTCAGCAGCATAAACACATTTGTGCAAAAGTGATGCAAGGTGCTCTACCCAGCAGTCACAGCTGCAGAAGAACACTTTGGAAAGCCTTGTCCAGCACTTTAACCTGATATCAGACCTGGAAAACTGACAGTACCATGGGATCCACTCACCTTTCACCTTCAAGTGAAATTTAGCCAGAGATGCTCCAGGTGCCACATGAATATCATGAAGCTCATCAAAGATCTGGGGCAACTGCTCCTCCTCGGTGGTGGATTCCTCCTGCTCTCGGCTAAGCAGCAATTGGAATTAGAAAGAGGAAAATCAGGAAGCCAGGTAAGAGTTTGGAATCAGAATGGCCTATTTTAGGTAAATTCAGTCTGTGGGTTTTGGCATCCTGAGAACAGACTCAGCACAATCTGACATTAAAAGTAACAGAGTGATTCCTTGAGGAAATGCCCCAGCTTGCCTGAAGGTTTCAGAGCAATTCTGCCCATGATAAATGTGCAGCTGTTGCAGTTATTGCATCTCAGCTGGGCTGGATGCTCCTTTATGGCATTAAATTTGCTCGACACAGCAAACCCAGCCCTGACATAAATACACAGACTGATCTCACTTAGGCAGAGGTTAGAGCCACAGTTCCATACTTTACCTTGAAATATATTCCTTGGCACTGTAGTAAGATGATGTCTCTGTTGCATCTGCTGCTGTCTCATAGTCCGTGCTGGTCACTGTTAAATGGAAGAAGATAGGTCTGAATCCTCTGAGTTTTGAAATTATTTTTCTTGCTAAAATAGTACTTACTGATTTTAGTTCCCTAACTAATTGGAGTGACTGGCAGGTGGATTTTATATTGTACTGCAGCAGGATCCCACACGTCCCTGGATTATGGAAAACACCTCTGTTCACCCCAAAAGCTTTGCTCTGAACCCTGCCTTGGAGTTAGCAAAACCCAGCTAAACCCAAGAAGTTTACAAGTGAAAGTTTTCTGGCCAAAACATCTTCCTTTAAAATGTAAATGGTGTGGAGATTCTCAGTTCAGTCGAAGAAAGAGCAGAGATAATTTCTCCCAGACTGAGCCTGAGAATCTCAGAGGAAAGAATTAAAACAATTACCTCTCTTTCTGTAACCATTGTTTATAGTTATGGTTCTTCAGTGTGCTATTCATAGTCACTAATAGTGTGAGATGTTTCTACTTTGAGACCAGTCAAGGATCACCTTAGGAAGTCACATTATAAAAGACCCACCACATTCATTTTTAAAGTTAACCTTCTAATCCACCTGAAGACTAGAGTCTTTCCACCCCTGACTCAACAGCGTCAAATGGTGCTTTCCTTGGGAAAAAAATAAATTACCCAGCTCTCAGCAGAACCCCTTTGATTGTTTTTTCCACAGTGATTTTTGAGACTTACAGTCCACACGGAGCTCAGCCTTGGTTGAAGCCACGCCCATGTTGTTCTCGGCGAGGCAGCGGTAGACGCCCATGTCCGTGGGCACCACGGCGGTGATGATCAGCTGGTGACACCCTTCCTGGTCCTCGTTGATCATGTAGTGATCGTTTTCCTCAATAGCTTTGCCATCCTTGAACCAGCGAACCGTGGGCAGGGGTTTGCCGATGACGATGCAGTCGAAGCTCACTGGGTACCCGTCCTGGACCTCTTGGTTTTGGAGCTCGGTCATGAACATGGGGGCTGAAGTCAGGGTGGTTGGAGACAAGAAAGGAAAGTTTGGTTTTATCTAAAGGTGTATTTTAGGCCCCTGATGCCCAGACTTCTGGTTTCCAGTTTTTTAATTGCAGAGTAATATCTTTTCTCTAGAAAAGAGTCAAGAAAGTCCCTAGCATTACAAAGATCACCACAGCAATACCACAGCAGCCAACTATATATTATCCCTGCTCCTATCCTTGCCAAAATACCTTGTCTCCCTCAGAACCATTCTAAACCCTACATAATTAATTTAAGTACAATAATCATAGTATTTATGATCATGTTGTAGTAGGTGACATTTCTAGCATGAAAAGGGGCTTCACAGATAAGTCAATAATTGTAACGCCCCCATCAGTGTGCCTCCTCTCCATCAAAATGAAAAAGAATTACAAGTCATTATTTTTTTCTAAAAGTGCAAAGCTTTCATAAAAATATCAGCACCAAATTAAAAAAAACAAAACAACTTCTTGAGAGTTAAAAAATTACATTTTGACCTGTTCCCACTGTCTTTTCCAAGGAGTAGGCAAGATTTGCTTCCCCTACCTGTGTCAGAAGTCAGCAAAGGTGGTGGAGGTCTCGCTGGAGGTGGAAACTTCCCAAGGGTGGGAGGTGATGCCTTCCCAATGCGCAATTCGATTTTTTTCGGGCCTTGTTCCAAGATGTCAATCTCCACTGGAATTCCCAGAGCGCCAAACATCTCTCTGAACCGTGTGGCGGCCGTTTTGGCCTCGGACATGACTTCAAACTTGATGTAGATGTACTGGTCATCCTCACGGTACGTCTGGTGGTCAACCACGTCTATGTCCCCTTCGTCTGCGCTGACAAAGAGCTCTTCCTCCACATCAGAGATCTCCGTGGAGATCTTGGCCCTGAAGAGTCTGTGGAGTCTCCTCCCTGCTTTTCGGAAAGCGTCGTCCAGCTCGCTGCCGGACGAGCTCTCCGTCTCGCTGTCGGTGCTCTGCTTACTTCTCTTCTCCTTAGCAAGAGCTTGAGCTTCCTGAGTGCCAACCACCACCTTAGCGCTGTGGGAGACCTTGCCAAACTTATTGGATGCCTCACAGGTGTATTTGCCTGCATCCTTCCTGTCCAGGCCGGCGATTATCAAGGAGCAGGTGCCATCGCTGTAGCTGTCTATGTGGTAGTAGCGACCATCCGAGAGCTCCTTGCCGTCCTTCAGCCAGCGGACGTTCATGTCGGTTTTGCTGTGGGCCACACACTCCAGGTGCAGGGTGCTTCCAGGCTCTCCAGAGAAATCTTTGAAGGTCTCAGTGAACACGGGGCACTCTTGTTGCTTGATCTCTTTTCTGACTTTGTAGCCTTTGAAAGCGGCTTGGATCTTCACAGCCGCCTTGTTCATGGAGGGATCGTCTAAATCTGGCAGCTCTGGTTCAGCTGGCTGAGCAGCTGTGGTGGCCACAGTGGTCTCCACAGTGGATGTCTCCCACTGTTTCCATAGTTTTCCTGTGGAGGTGGACTGAACCTTGTTGGTAATGCTGGTGCTCTTCTTCCCAGCTTTCTTGAGGTAGTTCACTAGGGAAGGAGTCCCAGCTCTAGACTCATCATCAGAGCTTGTGAAAGAGAAATCTGCCTCTCCTGACCTGGCCAGCTCGTCACACGTGGAGTACTCCTCTGAGTAGTAGTGAGACATCTCTGCTTCCTCCTTCCTCAGCTTCTGAAGCTTCTCATCCTCCTCAGGCACCTCACTGATGGAATCCAAGGTGGGCTCCCGGCTCATACGGCGCTTCTTGGCCAGGGCTTCCCACAGGAGGTGCAGATCTCCCTCCTGGGCAGCTTCAGGAGGCAGGCTGGGCTGGATGTGTCCATCCACCTGCTCCTCAGCCCGGCTGGCAGGGGGAGCTTCCCTGGAAATCTCCTTCAGCATAGACACTGTGGGAACTGCAGGGAGTGAAACAGATGAGAAGTTAAATATCTGTGAGTTTTGAGAAAGCACATGGAAATGTTCTACTCTGAAGGGTTTCAGAGGCATTTAACTAAGCATCATACTGAGAAAAACATGGGAATTTACAGAATCACAGGTTGGGGAAGGTTGGAAGGGACTGCTGGATATCATCTAGTTCAACCTCCCTGCTCACACACAGTCCCCTAGATCACGTTATTCAATGTCCAGATGGATTTTGAATATCTACAGAGAAGGAGACTTCACACCCTCTCCGAGAAGTTGATATAACAGAATCTGTTTCTGGTGAACTTGTCCTAGCTGACAATGCTTTGAGGAGATGGATGGACCACACCATCTTCAGGAAGTCTGTCCAACCTCAACAATCCTGTAATTCTATGCATGCACTTAAAACATTACCAAACAATTATTTTTAATTTTATTTATTCCTAGCACATTTGAACCCAATAAATAGATTTCTGTCCTTTTTAGTGTTGCAGTTGTTAAGACTGCCAGTGGAGTCTGGATAGCTACCCAGGCTCATCCAATCTCCCAGATATGCAGGGCTTCCCTGTCTTTCCTGAAAAGATCTCCAGTGGCTGTGCTGGGAGCTGAGACTCCCATCTCACATGGACACACCTTCTTGGTTGGATGTGCCTAAGTCTGAAGGTGTCTGGGACACATTCACATGCCTCTACATGTTGCCCAGTCCCTTCTGAGATGCTCCAGGTTGTCTGGGACATCCACAGAATATCCTAAAGCGTCTCAAAAGGCACCAAAAACTTGTGAAGAGACAATAATGTCACACCTCAAATATCTGTCTCCAGAAACTCTGATCTGAGCAACTCAAAACTATTTGGGATGCAGAAACATACTGGGCAATGCCAAACAGGAAAATAATTCCTTGTGGATTGTTATCATAGCTTGTAAAAGAAAATTAATTCCAGTCCAAGCTGTGGAGATGGCCCTGGATGTCCATCCCAGACCTGATTTAACACCCCAGCAATGCACACTCCGTACCTTCAAGACACAGGCTGGCAACTGATTTGACTTCTGGAGAAGCCATGCAGGTGTAGCTGTCCTGATCCTCAGGCTTAAATCCACGGATAATGAGTATCTGCTTCATTCCATCAGAGAGGATTTCATATCTCCCTCCAGCTTTTATTTGCTCTTTTCCCTTGAACCAAGTCACTTTCTCCTCAGTTTTACTTGATAATGTGCACTCCAGGCGAGCCACCCCCCCTTCCGAGACAGATCCTCCCACCAAAGGTTGGGTGATGGTAACTGGAGGCTCTGCAATTGCAAAAATAAAATTAATTAACACCAAGAACAATCATCTGGCTTTAAGGCACTCCACTCCATAAAATATCCAAGCAACCCATCCATCATTTACAGATTTTTCAGCTGTTGTAGATAACTAAAGGGAAAAAAACCCCAAAAGACTGGCAGCATCCAAAGTGTGCACTTCCAAAGATAAGATCAAAACAACTTTCCAAGCTCACCCAGTGCTTAAACCAGCTCCATCTAAACATATACATGCAGAAGTGGTTGCATTTTCCACATTCCTGTGTGTTTGCTGGTCTTCATTTACCCATCATCAGTATAAAAAAAGTTCTACAGATTTTTAGATCTTAAATGTTTCAAAGTGAAGAATTTGTGATGCAAGACAAAAAAGAAACAATAAATATAATGAAAAGAGATTATTCAAAGTGGCATTCATCTCTGCCTTGAAATAAAAAAAATAGATATATATTTATGCTATCTTAGGAAGAGTAAAAATTATCAAAAAGCACAAATAATTTAACCAAAAAATTCTCTGCATTTTCTTAGCTTTGGAAGGAGGTCTACCAACAGAATGCTGTTTGCAGAACCATGATACCTTGAAGAAAAACACATTAAACTCAGAGGTGTTGACTAGGATGTAAAAGAGGATTCTGGGTTCCCAAAAGCAGCACAGCCCTCAAGGTTACCTTCCTCTCTGCACATTTCACCAGGGTGAGACTATTGCTGCTCAAAATGCTTTGGGTTTGTTGTTGACAAAGTCAGCATGTGCAGAGTCATCAGGGTCCAGTACTGGCAGCAATTATTGTTGCAAAAAAATGTCATTGTTCACCTAAACCTTAAGCAAAAGAGTATTTTTCTATCATTATACTCATTTTGAGGAATTTTGATGAGTGATACCACAGAAAGAGTTGCAAGAAAAGAAAGACTCAGAAAGAGAGACTCCCCATCCCACTGAAGCTTCCAAAGTTTTACCATCAGACAGCAAAGAAACTGTGTCCCCCAGCATTTCTTTGTGGGGATTCTTAAAAAGATGCATAAAAAACAAAAAAAAAGGAGAAAGATGGGTGAAGAAGACAACATTGCCCACTCATGGTCACAGTTACCCCAAACACATTCCAGCATGCCCTTTTTCACTCATTCCGTCCTAACTCCACAAGAAAAGACACTCATGGCCAACACATGGGTGCAAGAAACCCATGGTGAGGGGCCAGCACGTGGGTGATGCAGTGCAGGCTGCGAGACAGCTGGATGCAGTTTGGAGGAAGTCAAAGAACAGTGCTAAAAACCCAGCAGCTTTTCGCAGCAGCCCAGAATTTTTTTTTATCCCAAGCTCTTCCTCCTCTATTGCGCTGGCAGCCAAGCACTGAAAGATACTGCACTGGGAGATGCCTGGAATGGGTGAAGCAGGCATGCCAAGCAAAATGTAGGGTCTGCAGGAGCTTGCAGTCCTCCCTGGAGCCTGTGTCCATCCTCACCTAACCGCACCGTCTGGGGGAAGTGCAGCGCCTCGCTGGCCCCCGCTTTGTTTACGGCCGACACTCGGAATCTGTAGGGCTCCCCCGGGGTGAGGCCATCCACCGTGAGCTCCGTGTTTGGGATGAGGCCCTCACTGCAGGACTGCCAGCCAACTCCTGGGATCTTCCTCTCCACCTTGTAGCCCAGGATGTGCTGGCCACCGTCACCCGGCGGCTTGTGCCAGGACAGGGTGACGGAGTGGCTGCTCTGACTCAGAACTTCTGGCGCTTCGGGTGGCTCGGGGAGGGCTGGGGGCACAACAGAGGTGCTGTGATGTGTGATGTGAGCAGGAATACTCCATCCTAAAACACCCAAGAGTGTAGCAGCGTGCCCCTTGACGGAGTGACAAAACTCTCCTTTGTCCCCTTAAAATGGAAAGAAGCCCAGAAGTTTCTCTCCTTGATTAGGTGAAAAGACATTTCATAGGCTTAGGGGACTTCACCTCAGACTTAAGGATAGCTCATTGGACAGAAGCCAAAAAGTCCTGCCTGGGAAATTTATTAGATAAAGAAGAGAACAAAGAAACTAATCGCTTTTGTGAGGCGTTTTACCAGGAGCAAGGAACTCTTGCACCTGGCTCTGTTTTTCTCTGTAAAGAGTTTTGTTATTTTGCTTTTTATTAAACCTTTTTGTTTCCAACACTGCAACAGAAGCCATCTTGCTGATTTTATGCCTTCTAAGGTAGCTGAGCTATCTTGGGTGTGAAATAGACCTCCAAGAGCTTATGAGACCTGGCTCAAGAAGGCTTCTATTTCACAAGAGCCTTCTGCAGGCCATGAGGACAGAAGTGCAATGGACTGAGTATTCTCCTTGTTGTAGAGTTGAGTGTAAAGTCATCAAAAAGTCACAACCTGTGCCTGTGCACCACTGATTTGTCCTTGTCCGCCCTCATCTATGAAGCCAATGACAAACATTCATTTTCCAACTCTCATCTCAAATAATTACCCTCTTGTGTATATATAATTAATCTCTTTGTCCTACCAAGCTTAGAATAAAGATAATCCTACAGAGTCCATATTATCAAGGAATTTAACTGAAAATTCCAAGCACATCTGAGCCTTGATTGTGTTTATTTTAAGTCTGGCCTTAATTGAAATCAAGTTATTATGGGACTAAAGAATAACTCAAATATTTTAATAATGAGTCACTCCACCTCTGTGTGATTGCAGTAGGTGTCACAGCATCAGGCAATAGTAAATAAATATGTGATGGGAATGATCTAGTGTCCTGCTGTCCATGATCATAGAATGGTTTGGGATGGGACCTTGAAGATCATCTAATCCCAATCCCTACACTCAGCACACTGGAAAATGTTCCTTGCTTACATTACACTTTGTCCTAAAAGACAGAAAGAATTCTTTCAGTCTTGAGTTTGAGACATTTATGACATAAATGACCTGCCATGATATGCCAGTCCAAAGAATTAAAGGCAAATATGGTCAACAGCCAGTTCTTCTAACTCTGGACACCACAAGAACAACATAAAATCTTTTCTCTGTTGTCAGCCAAACGTCATAGAGAAAAATCTGTCAACAGGAAGAGCATTGTATTTTTATTTTGAAGTTCATTAAATGTAAGTACCCAAAATTAGAAAAAGCTGATTTAAATCCATCAAACTTTTTTTTTTCATTGTGGTGGAAATGACTGCAATGTTTAACAGAGATCCCTTAAGTCTCAGAAATCACTAGACAGAGATTGCCTGTAATCATGTAAAGTATAGATGGTCCATCAATGACTCTTTAACATCTCAGCTGCAGCTAAAATACATTTAATTATCTGATAACCACCACTGGGATGGTGCTGTGTGACCACTGCTGGGTCACCCACCTGTCCCACTGCAGGAAGGAGCCAGATTCTGGGTGCTGAAATGGACACTGACATGGCATCATCCAGCCTGCTCCACGAGGGAATTATCATCTTCCCTACTTAACTATTAACTCTGTGTGTCTGAAGCAGGAGGTGTGTGCTTTGTGGGTGTCCCCCTCTTGAGGTTTTTAATATGCAACTCATTAATCTGGAAGACTGTTTGCCCTGCACCTGAGCTGATTAGCAGATTTCCAAGATTCCTCTGCTGTTCTGGATGATTTTTCCACATGGACTCCAGCTCAGCTCCCTCCTTTCCACGTTTGCCAAGAGTGAAGTTGAGCCCTGAGAATACTGATTTCCATTAGAGTTTATGTTACATTTTACAAAAGACTGCAGCTAAAGAAAGTTGGGGAGCATCTCTACCATCACTAGCCTGATATATTTTTCTTCTGATGAGGTGGATTACTTCTGGTCAAAGAGCAAGTTTCCAGTAGTATCTTCTCAGCCTAAGAACAGTATTTTGGTACATGTGAGCCAAAATGGAAAGAATCAGCACAAAGATTGGGAAATTCAGTGCTGTAGGTCAATACCAAAGTTAGAGATTTTGAGTGCCCCTGGGCTGGAACAACACACACTTACCAATCACAGAAAGCTTGGCTGATGAAATGGCCTCCCTGGAAGCAAAGGTCACCTCTCCAGAATGATGCAGCTGGGCTTTTTTCAGAATAAGTTTGTATTCGTTTCCATCTGCTTGTACCTCCCAGTCCTCACCCGACTGGATCTCTATGTCATTACTGTACCAGGCCACTTCATTAACTGGCACAGCTTCACTCAGGACACAGCTAAATGTTGCTTTTTCCCCCAGAGACACTTCCACATCCGTGAGGGGCTGCAAGAACTGCAGGCGCCACCCTGTAGATTAAAATCAGTGATCAAGGCCTCAGTTACAGAAACAATCAGGAGATTTTGTGAATATTTGTGCTGAAGCTCTGAACAGCCAGGCCTTGGAGAGCAAGGAGATCATTAAAGGTTTATGTACATTGCCAGAACAGAAGGTTTAGAATCACAGAATGGTTTGGTTTGGACTTTAAAGCCCATCTTGTTGCATCCCCTGCCTTGGGCAGGGACACCTTCCACCAGACCAGGTTGCTCCAAACTCTATCTAATCCATAAGCGAGGACTAATCTCTCCTTTTTTAATCATATTTTCTTGTACAGAAAGGGCTTCTGGTCCCCACTGGGGTCCCCTGTAATAGCATAAAGTAAAAGGATACAGAGATAATGTTTTTGCTGATAAAACCCTCCTCTCTGAAGCCCTGAAGTGCCTATAAACACAACCAAACTCTTCAGAATGATGACAGCTCTGAGACAGTCATTTGCTGCTCACTCAGTGCCAACTGGTGCTGCTTATAAACCATCTCACATCCTACAGAGCAAGAAAACAAGGGAATTGTAAAGCATCAGCCATTCAGGAGTGAGAGAATTGGATTTTTTCCAGATTTTTGTTTTTCAGGGAAAACAAAAGGTTTTGGGGTGGCCTAATTTGCACCTTTCAGTATATGAAGGGAGTGGACAAGAAAGATGGAGAGAGACATTTTGCAAGAGCATGGAGTGACAGGACAAGGGGGAAAGGATTCAGATGGACAGAGAATAGGCTTGCATGAGATATTAGGAAGAAATTCTTTCCTGTGAGGGTGGTGAGGTCTTGGCACAGGTGCCCAGAGAAGCTGTGGTTGCCCCGGGGTCCCTGGAAGTCTCCAAGGCCAGGATGAACAGGGCTTGGAGCAACCTAGGATAGTTTAAGGTGTCCCTGCTCATGGCGGGGGGTGACACTGGATGATCTTTAAGGTCCTCCCCAACCCAATGCATTCTGTGATTCTGTGGGTTAGTGGTGGGTTTGATGATCTCAGAGATCTTTCCCAACCTGAATGATTCTATTATTTATTGTGTGGGAAGAACATTCAGGTAAGAAAAGCAACAAATGCAACATTTCTTTGCTGCTACTCTGAATATTTCCCTGCTTTCCTTCCCCTTTCCAAGCAGAAATTGAAGATTTCCACTGCCCAAGAACCTGAGTTACCTTTGACTGTGAGGAAGGCTGAGGTCACTGCATCGCTGCACATGAAAGTCACCCTGCAGCTGTCCTGGGGAGTTAAATTCTTCAGCAGCAGGATGTGCCTGAGTCCATTTTCAAAGTAAACCATCTCAGTGTTTTCTGTGGTTTTGGCAGGTTCATCATCAATCAGCCAGTTGTAATTGTAGGTCTCAGGCTTGGAGAGGTAACACTCGAACAGGGCTTCCCCTCCTTCCACAGCCTCCACGTTCTCCAAGCCCTGGACAATGCTGTTCTTGGCTAGAAAAGAAGGACAATTAACAGTATTAATTGTTTGACCATATAACTGAATATTAGCAAGCCTTGGAGCACCAGATGACTCCCACTGCTGCAAAGCTGATGGAAAAATGTGGATGTGATAAACTGTGCTTGTAGGTTTAATTGTTGATTGCAATCCGTCCTCGAACAAAGTATTACAACAAAAAGATTTAAAGACAGTTTAAAAGTAATGATGAGCCTCTAGAACCTCCAGCACTTCATCTAGAACCTCTAGTATTTCACCCAGATTTCTTCCAAAAATCTGGTTTTTTATAAATAAAGAAAAAAATTGACATATTTGCATGAATCAGGCCAATCGTCAATAGGAAGGCATAGCCCAGGAAGATAAAGTGCAATCAGATTCCTTTTGTCCTGTGACAGTTTCCCAAAGATCTCCCAGACAGCACAATTATCCCCATGACTGGGGAGATGTGAACCCACTGACAGCTCGTGATAAAATCTCATTGCTTTTCTTGCAAAGCAAATGTAAGACAATATTATGGCTGGCAAAGCTATAGTGACAATTATCCAAGATAATTCTGCCTCTAGGAAACACACAAAGTCAAAATCTCCATCAAGATTACATTGAATAGTAAATTTCTGAATTATTGTAAAAGCTCTGTGCCATTTAGGTTTATTTTCCCATGCTGTGTGGTGAGTTGTGGGGTCAGAAACATGCACAAAGCTCCACACTCCAGCCACGCATCAGCTGGCACCTGAACACAAACAATCAGCTCGATGCCAAATTAAATGTGGGCTGGTGCATGTGGGTATAATTCATGCTGCTACAGGGACAAAGGACATGCACAAGGGTTGAGTAAATACAGTTTGCACAAATGCCATCAAATGGTCAGCATGATTTGTGTTATAAACCAAGACCCCAAGATATCCCTGTTTAGATCTCTACAGATCATTTGGAACTGTGCCCAGCAAAAAAAGAATAATTAATAAGAATAAATAAAATGTTAAAAAGCATCCAAAATGAGGCATTTATTTAATGGTAAAAACAAGCAAACATACCCAAAAAGCACAAGCCACCAGATATTTATTAACCTATTACTAATTACAAGGTGCCCAGAGATGCTTTGTGTGGGCTCCTCATCCCTGGAGGTGTCCAAGGTCAGGTTGGATGGGGCTTGGAGCAATCTGGGAGAGTGGAAGGTATCCCTGCCCATGGCAGGGGGTTTGGAACTATGTGACCTTTAAGTTCTTTTCCAACAATTCTGGTCTTCTAAAATACTAAAAATATTCTGAATTTTATAAAATTTATACTTATGGAGAACAATGAGGGGGTTGCAGACAATTCTTGGCAAATGCATAAATTTTTTTTAGAACAACCCAATTTGTTTATCTGTGTACTTTGGAAGCACTGGTTTCCCTAATTATGGAAAGCAGCCAATTGCTAACCCTACGTCCTCTGGGATGCTTTTAGATTATGGTCATTAAAATCTTTTTAAATCCCTACAATGGAAAGTGTTTATCAATGTAGAAAACATTATAATAAATAACACCCTGTTCTTCTGCACTGACAACCAACTGCAGTTAAGCAAGAAGGCAAAGGAGCCACAAATATTCAGAAATCAGAACCTGCTGTTGCTGATCACACCAATTCACTTGGTAACCAAACCCAGGAATCCCTTATGCAGCAGAAAAAAAAAAGAAATTTCCATGTAAAATCCTTAGTTTTTGTTAATTTTGTATATATTATTCCTCATGGTCTCCAGAAATGTGAGTGCTGAGTGAGGAGGTAATTCCTGAGGGATCACTGTTTGAAATAGGTAAATTACCAAACTCTTTTACTCAGCAAAATAAAATGGAATTCCACGCTACCCATTAGTTACTGGTTTTATGTAAAAAGTTCTGTAAAAGGTGCTCTTTAACAACAAAACAAAATTTGTATTATTCCTTTGGACCAACAATACACCTGTGATTTTACAGTTCAGCAGGACACATCCCATCACACTCACATCCCATTCCAGCTCACTTCAGAAGAGGTGGAGTGCCTAAGTGGTGTAATGAGTGAGTGTTAATTAGAAATAAGGTAACCCTGCAGTTTCACATTAAATTCCTATTATCCCCCAACTATTTTTATCCTCATTTTCAGTACTGGAGCGAACACCAAGAGCAGGTATCTGATGTGTCCCAAAAGCCTTGCCATGGCTTTTCTACCTCATTTATTTGGAACCCATGGTAGTCTTCCTCTCTGGCTGGAAGACCTCACCTTGAACATCAAGTGTAGCCATCACTTTAATGCCTTCAGCTTCACAAGAATAGATGCCAGTGTCTTCTGGGACCGTGGGGTTAATTTTTAGCATGCTCACATTCCAGTCCTGATCGATAATCACTCGCTGCCCATCTGCATGTATTTCCTGATCATTTTTCTTCCAGATGGCGTGCACTGGCCTAGAATACTGGCATATGAACTCTGCTGGGCCATCTTCATCAACAGTTATGTCCTGCATGGGACTGACCACTTCAATGGTGGGATCTGTTAACCAACACGTCAGGAAGGACATGCATTAGTGGATCCCCATGGAAGTCGCCCCTTGCAGGGTTTTTGCCAAGCACAGAGCCCGTGGGGAGCAAGCAGAGTGGCAGTGCAAGCAGGGGGATTAGCAGTTTAGTCCATGCCTGTGTCAGCATCAAGCAGGATGGAAGCCAGACTGGTGCATTAGAACGTGACCATGACACTGGGAAATGGGCTACCAGGAATTGAGGCTTGTGCTGGAACAGTCCTGAGCTTGGACTGCTTCTCCAATTTTGTGTTTCTTCCAGTGTTTCTGAGATCTTCCGGGCTGGGAAGCACTGGATGTGAAACACTTCTGCTTCCAGAATGTGGAGCAGAAGTGTGATGCAGAGGACTGCAGAGTGAGTGGTTCCCTGCAACTCTCAACCTCGCAGAGCAATAGGAAAATACCACAAACCCTACTGGAAGCTCCTTGTGTGGCTAAAATATAGCTACTCATCAGAAAGAAACACAGTCCCCAAATGCAGACACTCATTCCTGTCCTGGGGTGGTCTTGGCTGTCAGAAATCACGTGCGGAGCAAATATCCAGAACAACTGTGACAAAAAAAGGGCACTCCACAGGAGCAGATGAATATTGGTTTGGTTATTTGTGTGTTTCTCTGTAGCAGACACCTTATTTGGAGAAAAACAATAGGATTTTCTTTACAGTATTTCATCTAGAGATCACTGAGAGATCATAAACCACTGACATCTTAGACTGAGAGCCCATAAAATGCTGACAGCAGCTGGACATGCAGCTCCTCTAAGGTGGTGAGATCCATGAGGCTGCTCTTAAGCACTTTTGAAACCCAGGTTCTGCTTCTTGTGAGGCAGCTGCAAGGCACAGTAGATATAGCTGACCTAAAATGCTGTGAGTTCCCAAAGCAGCCAAGAGTCCCTGCTGAGATGTCAGACTGGATCATCCACCTACAATGCAATATGCAGGTCAAAAGGAAAAATCTCAATGCAGTCTGAAAATGGAAGTCTCTCTGAAACATCATTCCTAGCAGAATTATGTCAACTTAAAAAAAAAATATATGATAGGGCTGCAAAGGGGCATAAAAATATGACAGTCAGAGAAAGCTGGGATATCACCAGGAGCTTGACATGATGATCCTTGAGGAGCCCTTCCAGCTCAGGACATTCTGTGATATCCTTATTCTTCAAATAGTTGCTCTGCTCACAAGCCAGCTGGGATAACCCAACAGGATCTCCGTCTGGAATGCTCCTCTTGAACCTGCTGCAGCAGGCTGAGCCTTAGGGATGCTCCTGGCAGACCTCGGGGAGCAAAGAGAGCTTTGCAAACACCATTTGGAAACCTGCTGCAAGGCTTGATCCCACTTACTGAGGTTTCCTCTGCCACGTGTGTTTATGGAGAGGAGGCCTCTGTGGAAGATCTTGGAGATGTTTTGCTGACTGAAGAAACAAGCAGGTGTCTGTGCAGCTGGGGAGAACAAGCTCATCCCCTTCCATAAGATGTAGAAATGTGTTTCTCACAGCAAACATCACCTGTGGTACTGGAGAAAGTCCTGGTTCCACTGTCCCCTTGCTGTTGCCTGTTATTGTCATATTTTATGAAAAATCCCTTTGCTAGGATTTTTCTCCTGAGAAGCTGAGAAGTCTCAGAAACGAAATGTAAATAATTATTTGATTGCTTAAAATGTGGTTTAGAAGTTGCTTACCAACAGGTGGATCTTTGATTAGTTCCAAGTGAATTGTTTTTAATTAATGACCAATCCCAGTCCAGCTGTGTTGGGACTCTGGTCAGTCACGAGTTTTTTATTATCATTCTTTGCTAGCCTTCTGATGCCTCCTTTCTCTTTCTTTAGTGTAGTTTTAGTATAGTTTTCTTTTAATACAATATATATCATAATATAATAAATCAATCTTCTGAAAACTTGGAGTCAATTCTCATCTCTCACCTTGTCCTGGAGACCCTCAACAATTAATAACCACAGTTATTAATTATTAATAACCACA
Source organism: Euphonia xanthogaster (assembly GCA_034509185.1). Lineage (NCBI taxonomy): Eukaryota > Metazoa > Chordata > Aves > Passeriformes > Fringillidae > Euphonia > Euphonia xanthogaster. The sequence goes on along the minus strand of JAYDZK010000113.1, from coordinate 2,466,912 downwards.
GTTGGCCAAGGCAAGGACTTTGGTGGCCCCCTTCACCTGTGCAGCTCTTTGGGACTGAGGAGCCAACGTGTGCCCTGGAACCTGTGATTCTCACCTGCCCAGAGGAGCCAGGAAACACCAGCAGCTCCTTCACCCTTCTCCATCCTCCCCCCATCACCTGTGAACCATCACTCCAGGTCATGGAAGGGATGCAGTCGTAGGGCAATGATGTTGTGGAGGCCCAGCATGGAAAGCTGAGATCTCCCTTGTTGCAGAATAAATCAAATTACCAACGTGCCTTAAACCAGGAGAATGAGGCAAGGAAAAAAACCAGCTTGCTCCTTGATGAAGAGCAAGCCATGGATGGCTTGACAGACTGAAATATATTTCGAACAAAGATTTATGCTTAAATTTGAGGACAAAATAAAATGTACAAAATTGTCAATACAAGAATGGCTGGAATTTTAAAAGTGTTTCACTTTTCTACGAAATCAAGTGTTACTGAGCACAGTGTAACTGGGGTTATCCCAACCCAGTTATAAAATACTGCTAGTGTGATTCAGGTTTGCAATTCAGGAATCTTGGCTTCATGGAAGCGCAAAATATCCATATACATGTGTGTACCTGCACAAGCTGTGGGGTTGGACTGGATAATCTCCAGATATTTCATCTAAAATCAATGATGCTGTGATTCCATGAAATGGAACTATCTCAGGACCCTGTTCATTCACTGAGCAGAATACCTAACAATGCATTTATTTTTAATTTATGTTTTAGGCCCGCTGGATTTTTTATTTTTTTTTTGCCTGGAGATCTCAGAACCAGGTTCTGTCTCTGAAAATGGATGCAAACTGACACAGGACTTGTGGGGTCTGCCCACTGTGTTGTCACTGCATCATTCTATACCATGAAGAAGTGATTTCACATTCTATCTTTGCAGAGAACCAAATTTCCTGAATGTACAGGGGACACGATGCAGAGAAGGAGACATCAACCACTGACTGCAATTCCATATTGTGGATCATTCCTGTTATGGCCCAGTTAAAGCACAGGAGTAGATTTGCATAAAGATATTTTAACTCTTTATATCTCTCTATATCCATTTTCCAACCAGGGAATAAGCCTTAACTTTGCCTGGAAAACAACAGATCTTCTCCACAGCTATAAAAGGGCTGGGTGGGAAGGAGCTTGCTTTATCAAGTCTGGAGCTCAGTGTTATTTGCAGCTTTTGGCTACCCTTACCAAATGGGAAAAATATTTCTTCAACAGACCAGAAAGCTTTGCCAGTGCAGGGATGAGCTTTCAAAAACAAGGCACATTTTGTCTCTGAGTTACTGGAATGTCACACACCCTTTGATTTCCAGGAACAGCCAAAAATCCTGTCCTGGGAACATGTTGAGCTCAGCACCAGTAGCCCAGCTGTGGAGCAGCACAGTGGGAAATTTGGGAATTACCACTCCCGCAAGATTTTGTGGTATTATGGAAAAAAAAGCTGAAGTGGGGATATAAAGTGAGGTGCTACCACAGATGTTTATGTTCATCTCTTCTCTGATGTCAGGTGAAAGCAGCAGCCCTGACCCTGCAACCCTCCCTCACCTATAAAATCCAAAACCACCTGAGGGCAAGGGGAAAAAAAAAATAAATCAATGTAGTGGTACCCAGAAAAATTCTGGGGTGAGAGTGGGTGAGTTGCAGAGTGGGAGGGTTGCAGGGCACAGGAGGACTGTGAAGGGATTTAGTAAGGGTAGCCAGGAAGGCAGAAGCACCAGCACACGGAGCAAGTCCAGAGGTGGCCACGTGTTTCTTGCTCACAGGGAAATACCTTTGACTAATAATTTAGCTGAGGATATAAGGGAGCCAGCTCTGAAGGTGACAGTGCCCGAGTCGTGGCACGCCACGTCATTGAGGGTTAGAGTGTGGATCCTGCCGTCCTGCTCAGAGATCTCAGTCACCAGGTTGTTGTGGAGGGGGGTCCCATCCAGCCACCACTGCACGTTCCTCACGCCCGGCTGCGAGAGCTCGCAGGTGAACGTGGCTGACTCGCCCACAAAGACGTCCGTGCTCCTCAAACCACACACTATCACTGCTGCTTCTTCTGCGACAGAGCAAGAGAAGGTGCCAAAGGAAAACAGAAACAAACGCGCACGGCTCGCTCCCTGCAGAGCTAACCCAAGCCCAAGAGCAGCTCCAGCAGAGTTAAACTTGCAGGGCATTTCCAAAGGGGAAAAAAAAGAACAAAAAATGTCTTGGAGAGGGTTAGAAATCACCTTCCATCCCTCCAGCTGCTTGTAGGAGAGTTAAACTTGTAGGGCTTTTCCAAAGGGAAAAAAAACCCCACTAAAATTGTCTTGAAGAGGGTTAGACACCAGCTTCCCTCCCTCCAGCTGCTTGTAGGAGCAGTGTGTGTGTCTGCAAACATCCTTTCACTGGGAGGAAACTCCACTCCTTGCCCTGGTCATGCCTGGCCCTCCTGTGTTTTCCAACCCTCTGCAGAAATTGTATGAGTCAGGGAGGTACTTAAAGATTTGAATGTTCACTTGGGTGCTTTAAAGGAGTAATAAGATTATCAGCAATGACAGAAGCTGCAATCAGTTCTAACAAGAATTTCAGTATTTTTATGACCACTACTCCAAGTTTTTCAGCACCACCTGTTCTGAGACACAGTATGGTCAGTACTTTAAACTAGCTTAACTTTAAAAGAAGGGTCAAACCTCAGCCTGGAGGTGAGGGTTTATATCTTTGCTGGAATCAAGAAAGACATTAATGGACTTTCTGCTGTTTGGCCAGTTACTGTCAAAGATTTTGGAGCAAGAAATCCAGGCAGAAAACCAGAGCATTTCCACCATGTTCCACCACCTTACCTTGCACATACACAGACCCTGTGGTGATCTCGTATCCCGTGCTGCAGGTATAATCCCCACAGTCCTCAGCTTCTACACCATGGATGATCAGCTCAGCCACGCTGCCCTTCAGCTTCACCTCGTACTTGTCACTGGGCTGAATGACCACCCCTCCTTTCCTCCACTCAACGGGAGCATCCGGCTTGGAGATCTCACAGTGCAGAACTGCTGTTCCCCCTTCTTCAGCCTCTACGTTTTTCAGCTCTTTGTTAAACAGCACTGGCAGTACTGCAGTGGAGAAGCAACTGCATCAGTGACAGCGCTCAGAGGTGAGAAACCTGCTTGTGATTTCTGCAGCTGGGCTGCTCCCCTCTTTCTGGACCACAGTTTTGCCTGCTGGCCACTCGTGGAATCAGTTGCTGATGCTGAAAAGGTGTCCAGTGCTGCTCTGGACCTCTAAAGGTCTTCACATGGCCATGCTCACCATTCACAGTGGAAGCACACACAGCACAACACCACCAATCACAACACAGAGTCAGAATCCTTTAGGTTGGAAAAGACCTTTAAGATCAAGTCCAGCCATTAACCCAGCACAGCCAAATCAGTGGAAGCAAATAGAGCACAACACCACCAATCACAACAGAGTCAGAATCCTGTAGGTGGGAAAAGACCTTTAAGATCAAGTCCAGCCATTAACCCAGCACAGCCAAATCCACCACTAAACCACATCCCCTAGTGTCACATCTACACATCTTTTAGATACCTGCAGGGGTGGTGACTCCACTGCTTCTCTGGGCAGTCTGTGGCAATGCTTGGCCACCCTTTCAGCAAAGAATTATTTCTTAATACCAAATCTAAGCCCACCCTGGTGCAACTTCCCTCTCATCCTATTGCTTGTCACTTGGGAAATAGACCAACCTTTACCTCACCACAACCTCCTGTTGGTAGTTGCAGACAGTGATAATATCTCCCCCAAGCCTCCTTTTCTCCAGGTTAAAAAACTCCAGTT